>CAWUDS030001299.1:0-25974 GCA_963859935.3 Lathyrus sativus | reverse complement strand
ATTGAGAGGCCATGGGAAGACCTCTAAATGGCAGGTACCCATAAATGGGGATTTTATGGTATATAATCCTCAAAATAAAATAAAAAATATTTAGTGGAATTGATTCCAAAATCTTTTTGCTCAATGTAGTTATTGACCATTGATATTAATAAAATATTATAATCGTATTTGAAACTCATATCACCATTACTACTATAATTCTCCAATAGGAGGTCACGGTTAAAAATATTTGGACTCGTAACATGATGCACCGTAGATCATATGATGGATTAGTCAGAATATTTAAATAACGCAAAATCAAATTATTTCTTTTAATGATATATTTCACACTCGCGTAAAAGACATGATAAATATAAATGTCAATATTGAGTGATTTATTTACAAGACATTTGTTCCAAGAATGGATTCAAAGCATGATCATGTCTCCCATACAAAGAAAACAAATACTATCATCAAAGATGATATTAACATTCCTCTTAATACCACAACAAATAGTTGATCAATTTGATAGCTAAGTACAACGTTATTCCTGATCACTCTAGCTCTAAGAAAACTGTCACCTTAGTTATAGTAAGTAATAATCACCCGACAAAATTTAATGGAGTCTTCCTCGTTCAACTTATGAGGGACCAAATACCCAAAACTCCCCCTTTTCAGGAGTACAAACTTTGTTCCACGTCACACTAACATTCTTTTAATATATAGTATCACCTTCAAAAATATACTGTATATTCCTTTAATTAATTTACTTCATGATTACAATTGTGCCAGGAATACACAATTAATTTATAACCAAGAAGGCTTTGAATGATACTTTTTAGTAATTTATTTTTAATAGTAGTAGACACAAAAGAATGTTTGAAGCGGATAACTAGGATTTTATCCAACGACAATGAGCATTGGATAAATAGATTTGGCCTTACCTTTAAAATTAGTAACATTTAAGAAAATAAGCAAGGGTAATGATGGAGAATCCAAGAGTACCAGAGATGGTGAAAAGCATATGATGAGAAATAAAACTTGTATCACTAGTAGATTTGAGAGTATTGACCATATGGCCATAAATCTCAATGCACCTATTGAAAAAGTTTGGAAAGTTTTGAATGTTGTATTTGGTTCTTCTATAAAAATCCATCACATCATCACCATAAAGAATAAGAGATGGAGTGAAGGTGCCAATAGGATCTCTGTTTAGATCTTTATTACGCTTATTCATAAACTTAGATATTCTTCAATTGAAAATCTATTATATCATAAAAAAAAGAAGAGGAGACGAGGGATCCACATTCCTTTAACTTGGGTCAAATAGCATATTAAAATACTCACAAACAATATAAGTTTTTTTATTTTCTCTTATCCAACATTGGGGCATAATTCGTCACATTTGATCCAAAATGCCTCTATTTGGGGATTTTAATATGGATTTGATTTAATATAGTAAAAATAAATGAAATTCTGGAACCAAAAGTTTGAGTTTTAAACTAGGGAAATATAATTTAATACGAGATAAAACAACAATATAAAAAATGAATGGATGTCTTAAGTTTTCTTTTATTATTATATGTTTCAGTGATATTTTCTTGAATAAGATGACTTTGTATTATTACACATTAGTCAAAGGATCGAGAAATAGACAACGGTATTTTCTTTCTGCCGAAAAAGAGAAAGAGAATTAATAAAAGCATCCGATAAATATTTGTCATTCTTAAAACAAAGCTAAAATTTATTATTTTTCAAATGAAAATAAATCTTATCCTACTCAAAAATCTAAAAAATGGAACTAAAAATACGCCGTTGCCGGGGATCGAACCCGGGTCACCCGCGTGACAAGCGGGAATACTCACCACTATACTACAACGACTCAATTGTTCTCCAATTTTAATGTATAATTACATAAAAGTAGGAAAACTAATTGAACATTCAATAATTTTTTTAATGATACCAATAGCATTCTCAAATTGAGGCAAATATAAATTTTTGTTGTAATCTTAACGCAACGAATCCATCTTTTTCTAAGCTTCGAAGAAAGAGTATTACGAGATTAAATACTAAAGTTATCAGTTGAGAACTAATCTCCGGCCACATAGAATTACGCCCATTTTTTAGAGTAGTTTTAACGACCGCCGTAATACAAATTAACTCATGAATTAAAAAATTAATGTTACAGGTGTTTAGATTAAAACAATTCTAGAAATTAGTATAGTAGTCCTTAAAGATACCACTACAAGTATAAGAACCTAAAAATCCCCTAGTTGCACCATCATTAATGCACTTAATCCAATAAGTTTTAGGAGGGTTCCAACCTTAGGTTTTGGGAACTACATGAGGACGAAAATAATCCAAAAGGATTTTAAGATTCAATACTCATGCACAAATAAAGAAGAAGAGTTTGAGAGGTTACTTGTCCAGAAACATAAGAAAGAATCAGGTTAATTGAGTAATTTCCATGAGTGGTTTTACCTTCAACCACACGTTTATTCATGCGATGCCAAATAGTTTCACCATAGCAATCACAACAAACAAAGTGAGAAGTTTGCATGGATTATACAACCTTATATGACAAATTCTCCAAATACAAAGGGTGGAAACAGAAAGAATATTAATCTGGATGGTTTTCCTAAGCCATTTCTATAAGGTGAAAGAGAGTAGAAAACTGATAACAATTATAGTTAGATTCTGAGTCATAATAACACAAATCACATTGAGAGGCCATGGGAAGACCTCTAAATGGCAGGTACCCATAAATGGGGATTTTATGGTATATAATCCTCAAAATAAAATAAAAAGTATTTAGAGGAATTGATTCCAAAATCTTTTTGCTCAATGTAGTTATTGACCATTGATATTAATAAAATATTATAATCGTATTTGAAACTCATATCACCATTACTACTATAATTCTCCAATAGGAGGTCACGGTTAAAAATATTTGGACTCGTAACATGATGCACCGTAGATCATATGATGGATTAGTCAGAATATTTAAATAACGCAAAATCAAATTATTTCTTTTAATGGTATATTTCACACTCGCGTAAAAGACATGATAAATATAAATGTCAATATTGAGTGATTTATTTACAAGACATTTGTTCCAAGAATGGATTCAAAGCATGATCATGTCTCCCATACAAAGAAAACAAATACTATCATCAAAGATGATATTAACATTCCTCTTAATACCACAACAAATAGTTGATCAATTTGATAGCTAAGTACAACGTTATTCCTGATCACTCTAGCTCTAAGAAAACTGTCACCTTAGTTATAGTAAGTAATAATCACCCGACAAAATTTAATGGAGTCTTCCTCGTTCAACTTATGAGGGACCAAATACCCAAAACTCCCCCTTTTCAGGAGTACAAACTTTGTTCCACGTCACACTAACATTCTTTTAATATATAGTATCACCTTCAAAAATATAGTGTATAATCCTTTAATTAATTTACTTCATGATTACAATTGTGCCAGGAATACACAATTAACTTATAACCAAGAAGGCTTTGAATGATACTTTTTAGTAATTTATTTTTAATAGTAGTAGACACAAAAGAATGTTTGAAGCGGATAACTAGGATTTTATCCAACGACAATGAGCATTGGATAAATAGATTTGGCCTTACCTTTAAAATTAGTAACATTTAAGAAAATAAGCAAGGGTAATGATGGAGAATCCAAGAGTACCAGAGATGCTGAAAAGCATATGATGAGAAATAAAACTTGTATCACTAGTAGATTTGAGAGTATTGACCATATGGCCATAAATCTCAATGCACCTATTGAAAAAGTTTGGAAAGTTTTGAATGTTGTATTTGGTTCTTCTATAAAAATCCATCACATCATCACCATAAAGAATAAGAGATGGAGTGAAGGTGCCAATAGGATCTCTGTTTAGATCTTTATTACGCTTATTCATAAACTTAGATATCCTTCAATTGAAAATCTATTATATCATAAAAAAAGAAGAGGAGACGAGGGATCCACATTCCTTTAACTTGGGTCAAATAGCCTATTAAAATACTCACAAACAATATAAGTTTTTTTATTTTCTCTTATCCAACATTGGGGCATAATTCGTCACATTTGATCCAAAATGCCTCTATTTGGGGATTTTAATATGGATTTGATTTAATATAGTAAAAATAAATGAAATTCTGGAACCAAAAGTTTGAGTTTTAAACTAGGGAAATATAATTTAATACGAGATAAAACAACAATATAAAAAATGAATGGATGTCTTAAGTTTTCTTTTATTATTATATGTTTCAGTGATATTTTCTTGAATAAGATGACTTTGTATTATAACACATTAGTCAAAGGATCGAGAAATAGACAACGGTATTTTCTTTCTGCCGAAATACAGAAAGAGAATTCATAAAAGCATCTGATAAATATTTGTCATTCTTAAAACAAAGCTAAAATTTATTATTTTTCAAATGAAAATAAATCTTATCCTACTCAATAATCTAAAAAATGGAACTAAAAGTACGCCGTTGCCGGGGATCAAACCCGGGTCACCAGCGTGACAGGCGGGAATACTCACCACTATACTACAACGACTCAATTGTTCTCCAATTTTAATGTATAATTACATAAAAGTAGGAAAACTAATTGAACATTCAATTATTTTTTTAATGATACCAATAGCATTCTCAAAATGAGGCAAATATAAATTTTTGTTGTAATCTTAACGCAACGAATCCATCTTTTTCTAAGCTTCGAAGAAAGAGTATTACGAGATTAAATACTAAAGTTATTAGTTGAGAACTAATCTCCGGCCACATAGAATTACGCCCATTTTTTAGAGTAGTTTTAACGACCGCCGTAATACAAATTAACTCATGAATTAAAAAATTAATGTTACAGGTGTTTAGATTAAAACAATTCTAGAAATTAGTATAGTAGTCCTTAAAGATACCACTACAAGTATAAGAACCTAAAAATCCCCTAGTTGCACCATCATTAATGCACTTAATCCAATAAGTTTTAGGAAGGTTCCAACCTTAGGTTTTGGGAACTACATGAGGACGAAAATAATCCAAAAGGATTTTAAGATTCAAT
The DNA here is from genome assembly GCA_963859935.3 of Lathyrus sativus. Taxonomy (NCBI): domain Eukaryota; kingdom Viridiplantae; phylum Streptophyta; class Magnoliopsida; order Fabales; family Fabaceae; genus Lathyrus; species Lathyrus sativus. Next base: position 20,913 of record CAWUDS030001299.1, on the reverse strand, counting down.
ACTCATGCACAAATAAAGAAGAAGAGTTTGAGAGGTTACTTGTCCAGAAACATAAGAAAGAATCAGGTTAATTGAGTAATTTCCATGAGTGGTTTTACCTTCAACCACACGTTTATTCATGCGATGCCAAATAGTTTCACCATAGCAATCACAACAAACAAAGGGAGAAGTTTGCATGGATTATACGACCTTATATGACAAATTCTCCAAATACAAAGGGTGGAAACAGAAAGAATATTAATCTGGATGGTTTTCCTAAGCCATTTCTATAAGGTGAAAGAGAGTAGAAAACTGATAACAATTATAGTTAGATTCTGAGTCACAATAACACAAATCACATTGAGAGGCCATGGGAAGACCTCTAAATGGCAGGTACCCATAAATGGGGATTTTATGGTATATAATCCTCAAAATAAAATAAAAAATATTTAGTGGAATTGATTCCAAAATCTTTTTGCTCAATGTAGTTATTGACCATTGATATTAATAAAATATTATAATCGTATTTGAAACTCATATCACCATTACTACTATAATTCTCCAATAGGAGGTCACGGTTAAAAATATTTGGACTCGTAACATGATGCACCGTAGATCATATGATGGATTAGTCAGAATATTTAAATAACGCAAAATCAAATTATTTCTTTTAATGGTATATTTCACACTCGCGTAAAAGACATGATAAATATAAATGTCAATATTGAGTGATTTATTTACAAGACATTTGTTCCAATAATGGATTCAAAGCATGATCATGCCTCCCATACAAAGAAAACAAATACTATCATCAAAGATGATATTAACATCCCTCTTAATACCACAACAAATAGTTGATCAATTTGATAGCTAAGTACAACGTTATTCCTGATCACTCTAGCTCTAAGAAAACTGTCACCTTAGTTATAGTAAGTAATAATCACCCGACAAAATTTAATGGAGTCTTCCTCGTTCAACTTATGAGGGACCAAATACCCAAAACTCCCCCTTTTCAGGAGTACAAACTTTGTTCCACGTCACACTAACATTCTTTTAATATATAGTATCACCTTCAAAAATATAGTGTATAATCCTTTAATTAATTTACTTCATGATTACAATTGTGCCAGGAATACACAATTAACTTATAACCAAGAAGGCTTTGAATGATACTTTTTAGTAATTTATTTTTAATAGTAGTAGACACAAAAGAATGTTTGAAGCGGATAACTAGGATTTTATCCAACGACAATGAGCATTGGATAAATAGATTTGGCCTTACCTTTAAAATTAGTAACATTTAAGAAAATAAGCAAGGGTAATGATGGAGAATCCAAGAGTACCAGAGATGGTGAAAAGCATATGATGAGAAATAAAACTTGTATCACTAGTAGATTTGAGAGTATTGACCATATGGCCATAAATCTCAATGCACCTATTGAAAAAGTTTGGAAAGTTTTGAATGTTGTATTTGGTTCTTCTATAAAAATCCATCACATCATCACCATAAAGAATAAGAGATGGAGTGAAGGTGCCAATAGGATCTCTGTTTAGATCTTTATTACGCTTATTCATAAACTTAGATATCCTTCAATTGAAAATCTATTATATCATAAAAAAAGAAGAGTAGACGAGGGATCCACATTCCTTTAACTTGGGTCAAATAGCCTATTAAAATACTCACAAACAATATAAGTTTTTTTATTTTCTCTTATCCAACATTGGGGCATAATTTGTCACATTTGATCCAAAATGCCTCTATTTGGGGATTTTAATATGGATTTGATTTAATATAGTAAAAATAAATGAAATTCTGGAACCAAAAGTTTGAGTTTTAAACTAGGGAAATATAATTTAATACGAGATAAAACAACAATATAAAAAATGAATGGATGTCTTAAGTTTTCTTTTATTATTATATGTTTCAGTGATATTTTCTTGAATAAGATGACTTTGTATTATAACACATTAGTCAAAGGATCGAGAAATAGACAACGGTATTTTCTTTCTGCCGAAAAAGAGAAAGAGAATTAATAAAAGCATCTGATAAATATTTGTCATTCTTAAAACAAAGCTAAAATTTATTATTTTTCAAATGAAAATAAATCTTATCCTACTCAAAAATCTAAAAAATGGAACTAAAAATACACCGTTGTCGGGGATTGAACCCGGGTCACCCGGGTGACAGGCGTGAATACTCACCACTACACTACAACGACTCAATTGTTCTCCAATTTTAATGTATAATTACATAAAAGTAGGAAAACTAATTGAACATTCAATTATTTTTTTAATGATACCAATAGCATTCTCAAAATGAGGCAAATATAAATTTTTGTTGTAATCTTAACGCAACGAATCCATCTTTTTCTAAGCTTCGAAGAAAGAGTATTACGAGATTAAATACTAAAGTTATCAGTTGAGAACTAATCTCCGGCCACATAGAATTACACCCATTTTTTAGAGTAGTTTTAACGACCGCCGTAATACAAATTAACTCATGAATTAAAAAATTAATGTTACAGGTGTTTAGATTAAAACAATTCTAGAAATTAGTATAGTAGTCCTTAAAGATACCACTACAAGTATAAGAACCTAAAAATCCCCTAGTTGCACCATCATTAATGCACTTAATCCAATAAGTTTTAGGAGGGTTCCAACCTTAGGTTTTGGGAACTACATGAGGATGAAAATAATCCAAAAGGATTTTAAGATTCAATACTCATGCACAAATAAAGAAGAAGAGTTTGAGAGGTTACTTGTCCAGAAACATAAGAAAGAATCAGGTTAATTGAGTAATTTCCATGAGTGGTTTTACCTTCAACCACACGTTTATTCATGCGATGCCAAATAGTTTCACCATAGCAATCACAACAAACAAAGGGAGAAGTTTGCATGGATTAAACGACCTTATATGACAAATTCTCCAAATACAAAGGGTGGAAACAGAAAGAATATTAATCTGGATGGTTTTCCTAAGCCATTTCTATAAGGTGAAAGAGAGTAGAAAACTGATAACAATTATAGTTAGATTCTGAGTCACAATAACACAAATCACATTGAGAGGCCATGGGAAGACCTCTAAATGGCAGGTACCCATAAATGGGGATTTTATGGTATATAATCCTCAAAATAAAATAAAAAATATTTAGAGGAATTGATTCCAAAATCTTTTTGCTCAATGTAGTTATTGACCATTGATATTAATAAAATATTATAATCGTATTTGAAACTCATATCACCATTACTACTATAATTCTCCAATAGGAGGTCACGGTTAAAAATATTTGGACTCGTAACATGATGCACCGTAGATCATATGATGGATTAGTCAGAATATTTAAATAACGCAAAATCAAATTATTTCTTTTAATGATATATTTCACACTCGCGTAAAAGACATGATAAATATAAATGTCAATATTGAGTGATTTATTTACAAGACATTTGTTCCAAGAATGGATTCAAAGCATGATCATGTCTCCCATACAAAGAAAACAAATACTATCATCAAAGATGATATTAACATTCCTCTTAATACCACAACAAATAGTTGATCAATTTGATAGCTAAGTACAACCTTATTCCTGATCACTCTAGCTCTAAGAAAACTGTCACCTTAGTTATAGTAAGTAATAATCACCCGACAAAATTTAATGGAGTCTTCCTCGTTCAACTTATGAGGGACCAAATACCCAAAACTCCCCCTTTTCAGGAGTACAAACTTTGTTCCACGTCACACTAACATTCTTTTAATATATAGTATCACCTTCAAAAATATAGTGTATAATCCTTTAATTAATTTACTTCATGATTACAATTGTGCCAGGAATACACAATTAACTTATAACCAAGAAGGATTTGAATGATACTTTTTAGTAATTTATTTTTAATAGTAGTAGACACAAAAGAATGTTTGAAGCGGATAACTAGGATTTTATCCAACGACAATGAGCATTGGATAAATAGATTTGGCCTTACCTTTAAAATTAGTAACATTTAAGAAAATAAGCAAGGGTAATGATGGAGAATCCAAGAGTACCAGAGATGGTGAAAAGCATATGATGAGAAATAAAACTTGTATCACTAGTAGATTTGAGAGTATTGACCATATGGCCATAAATCTCAATGCACCTATTGAAAAAGTTTGGAAAGTTTTGAATGTTGTATTTGGTTCTTCTATAAAAATCCATCACATCATCACCATAAAGAAAAAGAGATGGAGTGAAGGTGCCAATAGGATCTCTGTTTAGATCTTTATTACGCTTATTCATAAACTTAGATATCCTTCAATTTAAACTCTATTATATCATAAAAAAAAGAAGAGGAGACGAGGGATCCACATTCCTTTAACTTGGGTCAAATAGCCTATTAAAATACTCACAAACAATATAAGTTTTTTTATTTTCTCTTATCCAACATTGGGGCATAATTCGTCACATTTGATCCAAAATGCCTCTATTTGGGGATTTTAATATGGATTTGATTTAATATAGTAAAAATAAATGAAATTCTGGAACCAAAAGTTTGAGTTTTAAACTAGGGAAATATAATTTAATACGAGATAAAACAACAATATAAAAAATGAATGGATGTCTTAAGTTTTCTTTTATTATTATATGTTTCAGTGATATTTTCTTGAATAAGATGACTTTGTATTATAACACATTAGTTAAAGGATCGAGAAATAGACAACGGTATTTTCTTTCTGCCGAAAAAGAGAAAGAGAATTAATAAAAGCATCTGATAAATATTTGTCATTCTTAAAACAAAGCTAAAATTTATTATTTTTCAAATGAAAATAAATCTTATCCTACTCAAAAATCTAAAAAATGGAACTAAAAATACGCCGTTGCCGGGGATCGAACCCGGGTCACCCGCGTGACAGGGGGGAATACTCACCACTATACTACAACGACTCAATTGTTCTCCAATTTTAATGTATAATTACATAAAAGTAGGAAAACTAATTGAACATTCAATTATTTTTTTAATGATACCAATAGCATTCTCAAAATGAGGCAAATATAAATTTTTGTTGTAATCTTAACGCAACGAATCCATCTTTTTCTAAGCTTCGAAGAAAGAGTATTACGAGATTAAATACTAAAGTTATCAGTTGAGAACTAATCTCCGGCCACATAGAATTACGCCCATTTTTTAGAGTAGTTTTAACGACCGCCGTAATACAAATTAACTCATGAATTAAAAAATTAATGTTACAGGTGTTTAGATTAAAACAATTCTAGAAATTAGTATAGTAGTCCTTAAAGATACCACTACAAGTATAAGAACCTAAAAATCCCCTAGTTGCACCATCATTAATGCACTTAATCCAATAAGTTTTAGGAGGGTTCCAACCTTAGGTTTTGGGAACTACATGAGGATGAAAATAATCCAAAAGGATTTTAAGATTCAATACTCATGCACAAATAAAGAAGAAGAGTTTGAGAGGTTACTTGTCCAGAAACATAAGAAAGAATCAGGTTAATTGAGTAATTTCCATGAGTGGTTTTACCTTCAACCACACGTTTATTCATGCGATGCCAAATAGTTTCACCATAGCAATCACAACAAACAAAGGGAGAAGTTTGCATGGATTATACAACCTTATATGACAAATTCTCCAAATACAAAGGGTGGAAACAGAAAGAATATTAATCTGGATGGTTTTCCTAAGCCATTTCTATAAGGTGAAAGAGAGTAGAAAACTGATAACAATTATAGTTAGATTCTGAGTCACAATAACACAAATCACATTGAGAGGCCATGGGAAGACCTCTAAATGGCAGGTACCCATAAATGGGGATTTTATGGTATATAATCCTCAAAATAAAATAAAAAATATTTAGAGGAATTGATTCCAAAATCTTTTTGCTCAATGTAGTTATTGACCATTGATATTAATAAAATATTATAATCGTATTTGAAACTCATATCACCATTACTACTATAATTCTCCAATAGGAGGTCGCGGTTAAAAATATTTGGACTCGTAACATGATGCACCGTAGATCATATGATGGATTAGTCAGAATATTTAAATAATGCAAAATCAAATTATTTCTTTTAATGATATATTTCACACTCGCGTAAAAGACATGATAAATATAAATGTCAATATTGAGTGATTTATTTACAAGACATTTGTTCCAAGAATGGATTCAAAGCATGATCATGTCTCCCATACAAAGAAAACAAATACTATCATCAAACATGATATTAACATTCCTCTTAATACCACAACAAATAGTTGATCAATTTGATAGCTAAGTACAACGTTATTCCTGATCACTCTAGCTATAAGAAAACTGTCACCTTAGTTATAGTAAGTAATAATCACCCGACAAAATTTAATGGAGTCTTCCTCGTTCAACTTATGAGGGACCAAATACCCAAAACTCCCCCTTTTCAGGAGTACAAACTTTGTTCCACGTCACACTAACATTCTTTTAATATATAGTATCACCTTCAAAAATATAGTGTATAATCCTTTAATTAATTTACTTCATGATTACAATTGTGCCAGGAATACACAATTAACTTATAACCAAGAAGGCTTTGAATGATACTTTTTAGTAATTTATTTTTAATAGTAGTAGACACAAAAGAATGTTTGAAGCGGATAACTAGGATTTTATCCAACGACAATGAGCATTGGATAAATAGATTTGGCCTTACCTTTAAAATTAGTAACATTTAAGAAAATAAGCAAGGGTAATGATGGAGAATCCAAGAGTACCAGAGATGGTGAAAAGCACATGATGAGAAATAAAACTTGTATCACTAGTAGATTTGAGAGTATTGACCATATGGCCATAAATCTCAATGCACCTATTGAAAAAGCTTGGAAAGTTTTGAATGTTGTATTTGGTTCTTCTATAAAAATCCATCACATCATCACCATAAAGAATAAGAGATGGAGTGAAGGTGCCAATAGGATCTCTGTTTAGATGTTTATTACGCTTATTCATAAACTTAGATATCCTTCAATTGAAAATCTATTATATCATAAAAAAAAAAGAGGAGACGAGGGATCCACATTCCTTTAACTTGGGTCAAATTGCCTATTAAAATACTCACAAACAATATAAGTTTTTTTTATTTTCTCTTATCCAACATTGGGGCATAATTCGTCACATTTGATCCAAAATGCCTCTATTTGGGGATTTTAATATGGATTTGATTTAATATAGTAAAAATAAATGAAATTCTGGAACCAAAAGTTTGAGTTTTAAACTAGGGAAATATAATTTAATACGAGATAAAACAACAATATAAAAAATGAATGGATGTCTTAAGTTTTCTTTTATTATTATATGTTTCAGTGATATTTTCTTGAATAAGATGACTTTGTATTATAACACATTAGTCAAAGGATCGAGAAATAGACAACGGTATTTTCTTTCTGCCGAAAAAGAGAAAGAGAATTAATAAAAGCATCTGATAAATATTTGTCATTCTTAAAACAAAGCTAAAATTTATTATTTTTCTAATGAAAATAAATCTTATCCTACTCAAAAATCTAAAAAATGGAACTAAAAATACGCCGTTGCCGGGGATCGAACCCGGGTCACCCGCGTGACAGGCGGGAATACTCACCACTATACTACAACGACTCAATTGTTCTCCAATTTTAATGTATAATTACATAAAAGTAGGAAAACTAATTGAACATTCAATTATTTTTTTAATGATACCAATAGCATTCTCAAAATGAGGCAAATATAAATTTTTGTTGTAATCTTAACGCAACGAATCCATCTTTTTCTAAGCTTCGAAGAAAGAGTATTACGAGATTAAATACTAAAGTTATCAGTTGAGAACTAATCTCCGGCCACATAGAATTACGCCCATTTTTTAGAGTAGTTTTAACGACCGCCGTAATACAAATTAACTCATGAATTAAAAAATTAATGTTACAGGTGTTTAGATTAAAACAATTCTAGAAATTAGTATAGTAGTCCTTAAAGATACCACTACAAGTATAAGAACCTAAAAATCCCCTAGTTGCACCATCATTAATGCACTTAATCCAATAAGTTTTAGGAGGGTTCCAACCTTAGGTTTTGGGAACTACATGAGGATGAAAATAATCCAAAAGGATTTTAAGATTCAATACTCATGCACAAATAAAGAAGAAGAGTTTGAGAGGTTACTTGTCCAGAAACATAAGAAAGAATCAGGTTAATTGAGTAATTTCCATGAGTGGTTTTACCTTCAACCACACGTTTATTCATGCGATGCCAAATAGTTTCACCATAGCAATCACAACAAACAAAGCGAGAAGTTTGCATGGATTATACAACCTTATATGACAAATTCTCCAAATACAAAGGGTGGAAACAGAAAGAATATTAATCTGGACGGTTTTCCTAAGCCATTTCTATAAGGTGAAAGAGAGTAGAAAACTGATTACAATTATAGTTAGATTCTGAGTCACAATAACACAAATCACATTGAGAGGCCATGGGAAGACCTCTAAATGGCAGGTACCCATAAATGGGGATTTTATGGTATATAATCCTCAAAATAAAATAAAAAATATTTAGAGGAATTGATTCCAAAATCTTTTTGCTCAATGTAGTTATTGACCATTGATATTAATAAAATATTATAATCGTATTTGAAACTCATATCACCATTACTACTATAATTCTCCAATAGGAGGTCACGGTTAAAAATATTTGGACTCGTAACATGATGCATCGTAGATCATATGATGGATTAGTCAGAATATTTAAATAATGCAAAATCAAATTATTTCTTTTAATGATATATTTCACACTCGCGTAAAAGACATGATAAATATAAATGTCAATATTGAGTGATTTATTTACAAGACATTTGTTCCAAGAATGGATTCAAAGCATGATCATGTCTCCCATACAAAGAAAACAAAAACTATCATCAAACATGATATTAACATTCCTCTTAATACCACAACAAATAGTTGATCAATTTGATAGCTAAGTACAACGTTATTCCTGATCACTCTAGCTATAAGAAAACTGTCACCTTAGTTATAGTAAGTAATAATCACCCGACAAAATTTAATGGAGTCTTCCTCGTTCAACTTATGAGGGACCAAATACCCAAAACTCCCCCTTTTCAGGAGTACAAACTTTGTTCCACGTCACACTAACATTCTTTTAATATATAGTATCACCTTCAAAAATATAGTGTATAATCCTTTAATTAATTTACTTCATGATTACAATTGTGCCAGGAATACACAATTAACTTATAACCAAGAAGGCTTTGGATGATACTTTTTAGTAATTTATTTTTAATAGTAGTAGACACAAAAGAATGTTTGAAGCGGATAACTAGGATTTTATCCAACGACAATGAGCATTGGATAAATAGATTTGGCCTTACCTTTAAAATTAGTAACATTTAAGAAAATAAGCAAGGGTAATGATGGAGAATCCAAGAGTACCAGAGATGGTGAAAAGCACATGATGAGAAATAAAACTTGTATCACTAGTAGATTTGAGAGTATTGACCATATGGCCATAAATCTCAATGCACCTATTGAAAAAGCTTGGAAAGTTTTGAATGTTGTATTTGGTTCTTCTATAAAAATCCATCACATCATCACCATAAAGAATAAGAGATGGAGTGAAGGTGCCAATAGGATCTCTGTTTAGATGTTTATTACGCTTATTCATAAACTTAGATATCCTTCAATTGAAAATCTATTATATCATAAAAAAAGAAGAGGAGACGAGGGATCCACATTCCTTTAACTTGGGTCAAATAGCCTATTAAAATACTCACAAACAATATAAGTTTTTTTTATTTTCTCTTATCCAACATTGGGGCATAATTCGTCACATTTGATCCAAAATGCCTCTATTTGGGGATTTTAATATGGATTTGATTTAATATAGTAAAAATAAATGAAATTCTGGAACCAAAAGATTGAGTTTTAAACTAGGGAAATATAATTTAATACGAGATAAAACAACAATATAAAAAATGAATGGATGTCTTAAGTTTTCTTTTATTATTATATGTTTCAGTGATATTTTCTTGAATAAGATGACTTTGTATTATAACACATTAGTCAAAGGATCGAGAAATAGACAACGGTATTTTCTTTCTGCCGAAAAAGAGAAAGAGAATTAATAAAAGCATCTGATAAATATTTGTCATTCTTAAAACAAAGCTAAAATTTATTATTTTTCTAATGAAAATAAATCTTATCCTACTCAAAAATCTAAAAAATGGAACTAAAAATACGCCGTTGCCGGGGATCGAACCCGGGTCACCCGCGTGACAGGCGGGAATACTCACCACTATACTACAACGACTCAATTGTTCTCCAATTTTAATGTATAATTACATAAAAGTAGGAAAACTAATTGAACATTCAATTATTTTTTTAATGATACCAATAGCATTCTCAAAATGAGGCAAATATAAATTTTTGTTGTAATCTTAACGCAACGAATCCATCTTTTTCTAAGCTTCGAAGAAAGAGTATTACGAGATTAAATACTAAAGTTATCAGTTGAGAACTAATCTCCGGCCACATAGAATTACGCCCATTTTTTAGAGTAGTTTTAACGACCGCCGTAATACAAATTAACTCATGAATTAAAAAATTAATGTTACAGGTGTTTAGATTAAAACAATTCTAGAAATTAGTATAGTAGTCCTTAAAGATACCACTACAAGTATAAGAACCTAAAAATCCCCTAGTTGCACCATCATTAATGCACTTAATCCAATAAGTTTTAGGAGGGTTCCAACCTTAGGTTTTGGGAACTACATGAGGATGAAAATAATCCAAAAGGATTTTAAGATTCAATACTCATGCACAAATAAAGAAGAAGAGTTTGAGAGGTTACTTGTCCAGAAACATAAGAAAGAATCAGGTTAATTGAGTAATTTCCATGAGTGGTTTTACCTTCAACCACACGTTTATTCATGTGATGCCAAATAGTTTCACCATAGCAATCACAACAAACAAAGGGAGAAGTTTGCATGGATTATACAACCTTATATGACAAATTCTCCAAATACAAAGGGTGGAAACAGAAAGAATATTAATCTGGATGGTTTTCCTAAGCCATTTCTATAAGGTGAAAGAGAGTAGAAAACTGATAACAATTATAGTTAGATTCTGAGTCACAATAACACAAATCACATTGAGAGGCAATGGGAAGACCTCTAAATGGCAGGTACCCATAAATGGGGATTTTATGGTATATAATCCTCAAAATAAAATAAAAAATATTTAGAGGAATTGATTCCAAAATCTTTTTGCTCAATGTAGTTATTGACCATTGATATTAATAAAATATTATAATCGTATTTGAAACTCATATCACCATTACTACTATAATTCTCCAATAGGAGGTCACGGTTAAAAATATTTGGACTCGTAACATGATGCACCGTAGATCATATGATGGATTAGTCAGAATATTTAAATAACGCAAAATCAAATTATTTCTTTTAATGATATATTTCACACTCGCGTAAAAGAGATGATAAATGTAAATGTCAATATTGAGTGATTTATTTACAAGACATTTGTTCCAAGAATGGATTCAAAGCATGATCATGTCTCCCATACAAAGAAAACAAATACTATCATCAAACATGATATTAACATTCCTCTTAATACCACAACAAATAGTTGATCAATTTGATAGCTAAGTACAACCTTATTCCTGATCACTCTAGCTCTAAGAAAACTGTCACCTTAGTTATAGTAAGTAATAATCACCCGACAAAATTTAATGGAGTCTTCCTCGTTCAACTTATAAGGGACCAAATACCCAAAACTCCCCCTTTTCAGGAGTACAAACTTTGTTCCACGTCACACTAACATTCTTTTAATATATAGTATCACCTTCAAAAATATAGTGTATAATCCTTTAATTAATTTACTTCATGATTACAATTGTGCCAGGAATACACAATTAACTTATAACCAAGAAGGCTTTGAATGATACTTTTTAGTAATTTATTTTTAATAGTAGTAGACACAAAAGAATGTTTGAAGCGGATAACTAGGATTTTATCCAACGACAATGAGCATTGGATAAATAGATTTGGCCTTACCTTTAAAATTAGTAACATTTAAGAAAATAAGCAAGGGTAATGATGGAGAATCCAAGAGTACCAGAGATGGTGAAAAGCACATGATGAGAAATAAAACTTGTATCACTAGTAGATTTGAGAGTATTGACCATATGGCCATAAATCTCAATGCACCTATTGAAAAAGCTTGGAAAGTTTTGAATGTTGTATTTGGTTCTTCTATAAAAATCCATCACATCATCACCATAAAGAATAAGAGATGGAGTGAAGGTGCCAATAGGATCTCTGTTTAGATGTTTATTACGCTTATTCATAAACTTAGATATCCTTCAATTGAAAATCTATTATATCATAAAAAAAGAAGAGGAGACGAGGGATCCACATTCCTTTAACTTGGGTCAAATAGCCTATTAAAATACTCACAAACAATATAAGTTTTTTTTATTTTCTCTTATCCAACATTGGGGCATAATTCGTCACATTTGATCCAAAATGCCTCTATTTGGGGATTTTAATATGGATTTGATTTAATATAGTAAAAATAAATGAAATTCTGGAACCAAAAGTTTGAGTTTTAAACTAGGGAAATATAATTTAATACGAGATAAAACAACAATATAAAAAATGAATGGATGTCTTAAGTTTTCTTTTATTATTATATGTTTCAGTGATATTTTCTTGAATAAGATGACTTTGTATTATAACACATTAGTCAAAGGATCGAGAAATAGACAACGGTATTTTCTTTCTGCCGAAAAAGAGAAAGAGAATTAATAAAAGCATCTAATAAATATTTGTCATTCTTAAAACAAAGCTAAAATTTATTATTTTTCTAATGAAAATAAATCTTATCCTACTCAAAAATCTAAAAAATTGAACTAAAAATACGCCATTGCCGGGGATCGAACCCAGGTCACCCGCGTGACAGGCGGGAATACTCACCACTATACTACAAAGACTCAATTGTTCTCCAATTTTAATGTATAATTACATAAAAGTAGGAAAACTAATTGAACATTCAATTATTTTTTTAATGATACCAATAGCATTCTCAAAGTGAGGCAAATATAAATTTTTGTTGTAATCTTAACGCAACGAATCCATCTTTTTCTAAGCTTCGAAGAAAGAGTATTACGAGATTAAATACTAAAGTTATCAGTTGAGAACTAATCTCCGGCCACATAGAATTACGCCCATTTTTTAGAGTAGTTTTAACGACCGCCGTAATACAAATTAACTCATGAATTAAAAAATTAATGTTACAGGTGTTTAGATTAAAACAATTCTAGAAATTAGTATAGTAGTCCTTAAAGATACCACTACAAGTATAAGAACCTAAAAATCCCCTAGTTGCACCATCATTAATGCACTTAATCCAATAAGTTTTAGGAGGGTTCCAACCTTAGGTTTTGGGAACTACATGAGGACGAAAATAATCCAAAAGGATTTTAAGATTCAATACTCATGCACAAATAAAGAAGAAGAGTTTGAGAGGTTACTTGTCCAGAAACATAAGAAAGAATCAGGTTAATTGAGTAATTTCCATGAGTGGTTTTACCTTCAACCACACGTTTATTCATGCGATGCCAAATAGTTTCACCATAGCAATCACAACAAACAAAGTGAGAAGTTTGCATGGATTATACAACCTTATATGACAAATTCTCCAAATACAAAGGGTGGAAACAGAAAGAATATTAATCTGGACGGTTTTCCTAAGCCATTTCTATAAGGTGAAAGAGAGTAGAAAACTGATAACAATTATAGTTAGATTCTGAGTCACAATAACACAAATCACATTGAGAGGCCATGGGAAGACCTCTAAATGGCAGGTACCCATAAATGGGGATTTTATGGTATATAATCCTCAAAATAAAATAAAAAATATTTAGAGGAATTGATTCCAAAATCTTTTTGCTCAATGTAGTTATTGACCATTGATATTAATAAAATATTATAATCGTATTTGAAACTCATATCACCATTACTACTATAATTCTCCAATAGGAGGTCACGGTTAAAAATATTTGGACTCGTAACATGATGCACCGTAGATCATATGATGGATTAGTCAGAATATTTAAATAACGCAAAATCAAATTATTTCTTTTAATGATATATTTCACACTCGCGTAAAAGACATGATAAATATAAATGTCAATATTGAGTGATTTATTTACAAGACATTTGTTCCAAGAATGGATTCAAAGCATGATCATGTCTCCCATACAAAGAAAACAAATACTATCATCAAAGATGATATTAACATTCCTCTTAATACCACAACAAATAGTTGATCAATTTGATAGCTAAGTACAACCTTATTCCTGATCACTCTAGCTCTAAGAAAACTGTCACCTTAGTTATAGTAAGTAATAATCACCCGACAAAATTTAATGGAGTCTTCCTCGTTCAACTTATGAGGGACCAAATACCCAAAACTCCCCCTTTTCAGGAGTACAAACTTTGTTCCACGTCACACTAACATTCTTTTAATATATAGTATCACCTTCAAAAATATAGTGTATAATCCTTTAATTAATTTACTTCATGATTACAATTGTGCCAGGAATACACAATTAACTTATAACCAAGAAGGATTTGAATGATACTTTTTAGTAATTTATTTTTAATAGTAGTAGACACAAAAGAATGTTTGAAGCGGATAACTAGAATTTTATCCAACGACAATGAGCATTGGATAAATAGATTTGGCCTTACCTTTAAAATTAGTAACATTTAAGAAAATAAGCAAGGGTAATGATGGAGAATCCAAGAGTACCAGAGATGGTGAAAAGCATATGATGAGAAATAAAACTTGTATCACTAGTAGATTTGAGAGTATTGACCATATGGCCATAAATCTCAATGCACCTATTGAAAAAGTTTGGAAAGTTTTGAATGTTGTATTTGGTTCTTCTATAAAAATCCATCACATCATCACCATAAAGAAAAAGAGATGGAGTGAAGGTGCCAATAGGATCTCTGTTTAGATCTTTATTACGCTTATTCATAAACTTAGATATCCTTCAATTGAAACTCTATTATATCATAAAAAAAAAAGAGGAGACGAGGGATCCACATTCCTTTAACTTGGGTCAAATAGCCTATTAAAATACTCACAAACAGTATAAGTTTTTTTATTTTCTCTTATCCAACATTGGGGCATAATTCGTCACATTTGATCCAAAATGCCTCTATTTGGGGATTTTAATATGGATTTGATTTAATATAGTAAAAATAAATGAAATTCTGGAACCAAAAGTTTGAGTTTTAAACTAGGGAAATATAATTTAATACGAGATAAAACAACAATATAAAAAATGAATGGATGTCTTAAGTTTTCTTTTATTATTATATGTTTCAGTGATATTTTCTTGAATAAGATGACTTTGTATTATAACACATTAGTCAAAGGATCGAGAAATAGACAACGGTATTTTCTTTCTGCCGAAAAAGAGAAAGAGAATTAATAAAAGCATCTGATAAATATTTGTCATTCTTAAAACAAAGCTAAAATTTATTATTTTTCAAATGAAAATAAATCTTATCCTACTCAAAAATCTAAAAAATGGAACTAAAAATACGCCGTTGCCGGGGATCGAACCCGGGTCACCCGCGTGACAGGCGGGAATACTCACCACTATACTACAACAACTCAATTGTTCTCCAATTTTAATGTATAATTACATAAAAGTAGGAAAACTAATTGAACATTCAATTATTTTTTTAATGATACCAATAGCATTCTCAAAATGAGGCAAATATAAATTTTTGTTGTAATCTTAACGCAACGAATCCATCTTTTTCTAAGCTTCGAAGAAAGAGTATTACGAGATTAAATACTAAAGTTATCAGTTGAGAACTAATCTCCGGCCACATAGAATTACACCCATTTTTTAGAGTAGTTTTAACGACCGCCGTAATACAAATTAACTCATGAATTAAAAAATTAATGTTACAGGTGTTTAGATTAAAACAATTCTAGAAATTAGTATAGTAGTCCTTAAAGATACCACTACAAGTATAAGAACCTAAAAATCCCCTAGTTGCACCATCATTAATGCACTTAATCCAATAAGTTTTAGGAGGGTTCCAACCTTAGGTTTTGGGAACTACATGAGGATGAAAATAATCCAAAAGGATTTTAAGATTCAATACTCATGCACAAATAAAGAAGAAGAGTTTGAGAGGTTACTTGTCCAGAAACATAAGAAAGAATCAGGTTAATTGAGTAATTTCCATGAGTGGTTTTACCTTCAACCACACGTTTATTCATGCGATGCCAAATAGTTTCACCATAGCAATCACAACAAACAAAGGGAGAAGTTTGCATGGATTATACAACCTTATATGACAAATTCTCCAAATACAAAGGGTGGAAACAGAAAGAATATTAATCTGGATGGTTTTCCTAAGCCATTTCTATAAGGTGAAAGAGAGTAGAAAACTGATAACAATTATAGTTAGATTCTGAGTCACAATAACACAAATCACATTGAGAGGCCATGGGAAGACCTCTAAATGGCAGGTACCCATAAATGGGGATTTTATGGTATATAATCCTCAAAATAAAATAAAAAATATTTAGAGGAATTGATTCCAAAATCTTTTTGCTCAATGTAGTTATTGACCATTGATATTAATAAAATATTATAATCGTATTTGAAACTCATATCACCATTACTACTATAATTCTCCAATAGGAGGTCACGGTTAAAAATATTTGGACTCGTAACATGATGCACCGTAGATCATATGATGGATTAGTCAGAATATTTAAATAATGCAAAATCAAATTATTTCTTTTAATGATATATTTCACACTCGCGTAAAAGACATGATAAATATAAATGTCAATATTGAGTGATTTATTTACAAGACATTTGTTCCAAGAATGGATTCAAAGCATGATCATGTCTCCCATACAAAGAAAACAAATACTATCATCAAACATGATATTAACATTCCTCTTAATACCACAACAAATAGTTGATCAATTTGATAGCTAAGTACAACGTTATTCCTGATCACTCTAGCTCTAAGAAAACTGTCACCTTAGTTATAGTAAGTAATAATCACCCGACAAAATTTAATGGAGTCTTCCTCGTTCAACTTATGAGGGACCAAATACCCAAAACTCCCCCTTTTCAGGAGTACAAACTTTGTTCCACGTCACACTAACATTCTTTTAATATATAGTATCACCTTCAAAAATATAGTGTATAATCCTTTAATTAATTTACTTCATGATTACAATTGTGCCAGGAATACACAATTAACTTATAACCAAGAAGGCTTTGAATCATACTTTTTAGTAATTTATTTTTAATAGTAGTAGACACAAAAGAATGTTTGAAGCGGATAACTAGGATTTTATCCAACGACAATGAGCATTGGATAAATAGATTTGGCCTTACCTTTAAAATTAGTAACATTTAAGAAAATAAGCAAGGGTAATGATGGAGAATCCAAGAGTACCAGAGATGGTGAAAAGCACATGATGAGAAATAAAACTTGTATCACTAGTAGATTTGAGAGTATTGACCATATGGCCATAAATCTCAATGCACCTATTGAAAAAGCTTGGAAAGTTTTGAATGTTGTATTTGGTTCTTCTATAAAAATCCATCACATCATCACCATAAAGAATAAGAGATGGAGTGAAGGTGCCAATAGGATCTCTGTTTAGATGTTTATTACGCTTATTCATAAACTTAGATATCCTTCAATTGAAAATCTATTATATCATAAAAAAAGAAGAGGAGACGAGGGATCCACATTCCTTTAACTTGGGTCAAATTGCCTATTAAAATACTCACAAACAATATAAGTTTTTTTTATTTTCTCTTATCCAACATTGGGGCATAATTCGTCACATTTGATCCAAAATGCCTCTATTTGGGGATTTTAATATGGATTTGATTTAATATAGTAAAAATAAATGAAATTCTGGAACCAAAAGTTTGAGTTTTAAACTAGGGAAATATAATTTAATACGAGATAAAACAACAATATAAAAAATGAATGGATGTCTTAAGTTTTCTTTTATTATTATATGTTTCAGTGATATTTTCTTGAATAAGATGACTTTGTATTATAACACATTAGTCAAAGGATCGAGAAATAGACAACGGTATTTTCTTTCTGCCGAAAAAGAGAAAGAGAATTAATAAAAGCATCTGATAAATATTTGTCATTCTTAAAACAAAGCTAAAATTTATTATTTTTCTAATGAAAATAAATCTTATCCTACTCAAAAATCTAAAAAATGGAACTAAAAATACGCCGTTGCCGGGGATCGAACCCGGGTCACCCGCGTGACAGGCGGGAATACTCTCCACTATACTACAACGACTCAATTGTTCTCCAATTTTAATGTATAATTACATAAAAGTAGGAAAACTAATTGAACATTCAATTATTTTTTTAATGATACCAATAGCATTCTCAAAATGAGGCAAATATAAATTTTTGTTGTAATCTTAACGCAACGAATCCATCTTTTTCTAAGCTTCGAAGAAAGAGTATTACGAGATTAAATACTAAAGTTATCAGTTGAGAACTAATCTCCGGCCACATAGAATTACGCCCATTTTTTAGAGTAGTTTTAACGACCGCCGTAATACAAATTAACTCATGAATTAAAAAATTAATGTTACAGGTGTTTAGATTAAAACAATTCTAGAAATTAGTATAGTAGTCCTTAAAGATACCACTACAAGTATAAGAACCTAAAAATCCCCTAGTTGCACCATCATTAATGCACTTAATCCAATAAGTTTTAGGAGGGTTCCAACCTTAGGTTTTGGGAACTACATGAGGATGAAAATAATCCAAAAGGATTTTAAGATTCAATACTCATGCACAAATAAAGAAGAAGAGTTTGAGAGGTTACTTGTCCAGAAACATAAGAAAGAATCAGGTTAATTGAGTAATTTCCATGAGTGGTTTTACCTTCAACCACACGTTTATTCATGCGATGCCAAATAGTTTCACCATAGCAATCACAACAAACAAAGGGAGAAGTTTGCATGGATTATACAACCTTATATGACAAATTCTCCAAATACAAAGGGTGGAAACAGAAAGAATATTAATCTGGATGGTTTTCCTAAGCCATTTCTATAAGGTGAAAGAGAGTAGAAAACTGATTACAATTATAGTTAGATTCTGAGTCACAATAACACAAATCACATTGAGAGGCCATGGGAAGACCTCTAAATGGCAGGTACCCATAAATGGGGATTTTATGGTATATAATCCTCAAAATAAAATAAAAAATATTTAGAGGAATTGATTCCAAAATCTTTTTGCTCAATGTAGTTATTGACCATTGATATTAATAAATATTATAATCGTATTTGAAACTCATATCACCATTACTACTATAATTCTCCAATAGGAGGTCACGGTTAAAAATATTTGGACTCGTAACATGATGCACCGTAGATCATATGATGGATTAGTCAGAATATTTAAATAATGCAAAATCAAATTATTTCTTTTAATGATATATTTCACACTCGCGTAAAAGACATGATAAATATAAATGTCAATATTGAGTGATTTATTTACAAGACATTTGTTCCAAGAATGGATTCAAAGCATGATCATGTCTCCCATACAAAGAAAACAAAAACTATCATCAAACATGATATTAACATTCCTCTTAATACCACAACAAATAGTTGATCAATTTGATAGCTAAGTACAACGTTATTCCTGATCACTCTAGCTATAAGAAAACTGTCACCTTAGTTATAGTAAGTAATAATCACCCGACAAAATTTAATGGAGTCTTCCTCGTTCAACTTATGAGGGACCAAATACCCAAAACTCCCCCTTTTCAGGAGTACAAACTTTGTTCCACGTCACACTAACATTCTTTTAATATATAGTATCACCTTCAAAAATATAGTGTATAATCCTTTAATTAATTTACTTCATGATTACAATTGTGCCAGGAATACACAATTAACTTATAACCAAGAAGGCTTTGAATGATACTTTTTAGTAATTTATTTTTAATAGTAGTAGACACAAAAGAATGTTTGAAGCGGATAACTAGGATTTTATCCAACGACAATGAGCATTGGATAAATAGATTTGGCCTTACCTTTAAAATTAGTAACATTTAAGAAAATAAGCAAGGGTAATGATGGAGAATCCAAGAGTACCAGAGATGGTGAAAAGCACATGATGAGAAATAAAACTTGTATCACTAGTAGATTTGAGAGTATTGACCATATGGCCATAAATCTCAATGCACCTATTGAAAAAGCTTGGAAAGTTTTGAATGTTGTATTTGGTTCTTCTATAAAAATCCATCACATCATCACCATAAAGAATAAGAGATGGAGTGAAGGTGCCAATAGGATCTCTGTTTAGATGTTTATTACGCTTATTCATAAACTTAGATATCCTTCAATTGAAAATCTATTATATCATAAAAAAAGAAGAGGAGACGAGGGATCCACATTCCTTTAACTTAGGTCAAATAGCCTATTAAAATACTCACAAACAATATAAGTTTTTTTTATTTTCTCTTATCCAACATTGGGGCATAATTCGTCACATTTGATCCAAAATGCCTCTATTTGGGGATTTTAATATGGATTTGATTTAATATAGTAAAAATAAATGAAATTCTGGAACCAAAAGTTTGAGTTTTAAACTAGGGAAATATAATTTAATACGAGATAAAACAACAATATAAAAAATGAATGGATGTCTTAAGTTTTCTTTTATTATTATATGTTTCAGTGATATTTTCTTGAATAAGATGACTTTGTATTATAACACATTAGTCAAAGGATCGAGAAATAGACAACGGTATTTTCTTTCTGCCGAAAAAGAGAAAGAGAATTAATA
>CAWUDS030001298.1:37500-38758 GCA_963859935.3 Lathyrus sativus | reverse complement strand
CTTAGGTTTCTCGTGCCAAGCTTTCAGAACAAAAGGGAATAAGACCCTTATCTGAAGACCGGCGTCGAGCCAGTTGTATGGCAATGCGTTGTTATATACTGGAGTGCCCCGATAGGTGCAGTTAATATGGGTTTCTTTTTGCCAATCCCCAAAATCTTCTGACCATTCTGGATCTTGAAATAATAATATACGAATGATATTTTTCGTTATTATCAACGACGGTAATAGAATATATTTTCGAAACCTGGACATAAATAACAATACGAAATTTCTGATTACTAGACCATATAGAATGCTCTCCCAGGCTTCTTCGACTCTTCGAAGTGTCTCAACAGCCTCGTCTTCGGCGTCCTGTTCCATTCTCATTCTTTGCTCGTTCTCTTTTTTTGCCTTTTTTAACCTCAAAAATGATACATTATCAGGATCGGGTTTCCTGAAATATAGGGTCAAATAGTCCCACATGTCCTCCAAAACATCAAACAAAAAGGAATTGCTTTTGTTGATCATATCCAAAAAAAGGGGGGAATGGACATTCCCATTTGCTTGAAAGAGTCTCGAAATAACTGTTTTACGCCTTTGAGGGCGCCAAGATCCTCGAATAAGATCTCTGTTAAAATCTGCGCCGGGTACATAACAAGCTACAGAGAATTCGTTACGGCGGTCCTCTGCCTCCTTATATTGATGCGCAAAAGAATTATTTTGAATACGAGGACCCAATGAGCTTGATTCCATATTAAAAATAACTACATATTCAGCGTTTGGGGAACGAATATGATGTTCTTCGTTTATAGCCCGGTTCCAGCATGTACTCCGTCTCGTCCAGTAATTCGTAGTTCCATCGAGGAACTTCTTTACTTATTTCCTTGATTTCACTACATAGTTTTCTATTAAAAATTGTTTTATGATTGAAAGGATTAGTCCGAATTGCATCAAATAAGAAGTTTCTTTTTATTTTTTTTTCTTTGGAATAGATTTTTACTTGTTCATGTTCTGGAACTGAAGAAAGTCCGTCAAAATGAAAATTGGATACTGATTTTTCCGAAAATTTACTCATTATTTTAAAATAAAAACCCATTTCAGTGAATACTAATTTTCTATCCAATTTATCTATTTTCTGTTCCAATTCTGGAGAATTGGTATTCATACAAAGAAGGAGACCATGAATCCTATTTATCAATATGGAGTTTGAGTCAAAAGTTTTCTTTTTAGAAACGCTTTTTTGGATTTCTCCACGAGCGGGTCCATTCAAGAAAGGATC
>CAWUDS030001298.1:30000-32500 GCA_963859935.3 Lathyrus sativus | reverse complement strand
CCTGAGGTTAAGCGTACTCTGGCAACTTTACGTAACGCAGAGTTTGGTTTTTTCGGGTTAATAGTGTCAAAGTTGACAGATAAGTCATCCTTACTGCCACTCTACAGAACCGTACATGAGATTTTCACCGCATACGGCTCCTCGTTCAATTCTTTCGACGTAATTAGATCCTTTATCCTCGTTCGATAATCTCCACTTCTTCCCCCAAACCCAACAAAATAACGAGAACGAATGAAGTCAGCCACGTTTTCATGTTTGAATTGAACACTTTCGTTTTTTTATTCTCAAAGGAGAAAATTATTCTTTTTACTTTTACCAAACATATGTGGATCCAATTATGATCTTCTAATCAACTGTTTCAATCAATAGAAAACCTTTTTTTTGTATGAATCCATATTATTACATTCCAATTCCTTCCCAATATTTCCCAAAGAAAATACCGAATTGGATCTTAAATTGACGGGTTAGTGTGAGCTTATCCATGCGGTTATGCTCTCTTTGAATAGGAATCTATTTTGTGAAAAATCCCGGCTTTCGTGCTTTGGTGGGTCTTTGAGATCCTTTCGATGACCTATGTTGAAAAGATATCTATTATGATTAGAATATAGAATATATTCTAGAATAATATTTAATATATTCTAAATAGATGTTTACTCTTCCATAATAGTATTAATTAGTATAAAATTACTATTAAACAATACTCTTTGAATAGAGCTAATTCATAGTATTCCAGTCCAACATTTTTATTTGAAAACTTTTTGAGTTATCTGTAAAAATAGATTCAGCTAATGAAAAGGCTTTCAATGCTGCCGTATATCCTTTTTTTTTCCAAAAATTCTTACGAATTTTTTTTTTTGATATAGAAGTGCGTTTTTTGGGAACTGGCATACAAGTAGTATAGTTTTTTCGTTGCTATAGTTTGATGTGAAAGACATTTGTTCTGTAAATGAACACGAATTATTCTGCAATTAGCCGTATGTCTTATCTATCGGAATTCCCTCTTTCTTTTTTTTCGATCAAAAGGTAAAGTAAAAACATTGAATATTATAAACCTTTTCCAAATTTTTCATAGATAATATTGATGATTCATGAATATATTACTTTAAATACTCTTTTTTTTCACTAGGAATTTTCTTATTGGCCGGTTTTCACTTTGTACTTTCCAATATTGGGACCAACCATTGTATTGTGCAAAGATTCAGAACAATTAAGAATATCCAATTCTATTTCTATATCCACTTTTTTATTAACCGAACCCCTTTACAAACAAAAGAGATAAAACAAACGAATAAGAAACAAAATTCATAAAGAATCTAAATATTTTTTATTCTTTTTTTTGTATGGAATATACACATCAATCTTCATGGATCATACCTTTCATCCCTCTTCCAATTCCTATTTTAATAGGGGTAGGACTTCTACTTTTTCCCACGGGAACAAAAAATATTCGCCGTATGTGGGCTTTTCCTAGTATTTTATTGTTAACCATAGTTATGATTTTTTCGATCGATTTATCGATTCATCAAATCGAGAATCGTTCTATCTATCAATATGTATGGTCTTGGACTATAAATAATGATCTTTCTTTAGAGTTTGGCTACTTGATCGATTCACTTAGTTCTATTATGTCAATATTAATAACTACTGTTGGTATTCTGGTTCTAATTTATAGTGATAGTTACATGTCTCATGATCAAGGCTATTTGAGATTTTTTACTTATATGAGTTTTTTTAATACTTCAATGTTAGGATTAGTTACTAGTTCCAATTTGATACAAGTTTATATTTTTTGGGAATTGGTTGGAATGTGTTCTTATCTATTAATAGGTTTTTGGTTCACACGTCCTATTGCGGCAAATGCTTGTCAAAAAGCGTTTGTAACGAATCGTGTAGGGGACTTTGGTTTCTTATTAGGAATTTTAGGTTTTTATTGGATAACCGGTAGTTTGGAATTTAGGGATTTATTTCTAATATTCAATAACTTAATTTATAAGAATGAGGTAAATATTATTTTTGTTACTTTGTGTGCCCTCTTGTTATTTTGCGGATCCGTTGCAAAATCTGCCCAATTCCCTCTTCATGTATGGTTACCAGATGCTATGGAAGGTCCTACTCCTATTTCTGCTCTTATACATGCTGCGACTATGGTAGCAGCGGGAATTTTTCTTGTAGCTCGACTTCTTCCTCTTTTCATAGTTATACCCTCCATAATGACTGGAATAGCTTTGATAGGTATAATAACAGTAGTATTAGGAGCTACTTTCGCTATTGCTCAAAAAGATATTAAGAAAAATTTAGCCTATTCTACAATGTCTCAATTGGGTTATATGATGTTAGCTTTAGGTATGGGCTCTTATCGAGCCGCTTTATTTCATTTGATTACTCATGCTTATTCAAAAGCATTGTTGTTTTTAGGATCTGGATCCATTATTCATTCAATGGAAGCTATTGTTGGATATTCTCCAGATAAAAGTCAAAATATGGTTCTTATGGGCGGTTT
>CAWUDS030001298.1:0-25000 GCA_963859935.3 Lathyrus sativus | reverse complement strand
TCTTTCTTCTACACATTTATTGCTACCCCATAAAATAATGGGGAATAGCTAATAATTAGGACTCATAACAAAAATCGTTAATCCATCATTCGTAGGAAAAACTTTTTCCACAGCAAGCACTAATTCTTTTTTAACGTATAATTAGATGTGGTAATCATTCAAATCAAAAATGAAAGCTCGTTGCTTTTTGTTTCCCTATAATTGGAGCAGCTAAGCTCTATCCCTTTATTAATTAAACCCAACGGAATTCATTTGTTCGGAGCCAACAATTCAAAGAAAAATATTGGTCGGATCAAATATGAATGAAAAATTTTTAGAATTCACCGTTGATACGACATGCTGCTTTTTCCATTCATTCCTTTCTGGATCAGTCGTGGTCTTACAAACCCTACCGATGGTAGGGATGAACCAATTAGTTCATAGAAATGTGTAAAAAATGGAGTCGCACTTAAAAGCCGAGTACTCTACCATTGAGTTAGCAACCCTAATCCAATTACAAACAAGAATGTCTATATCCAATCGCAATAAAAAAAGATGCAATTCTATAAATAATAGAATCAAATGTTACATATTATGTTACATATTACATTAAATTACAATGAATGACATTAAATTACAATGAAAGAAAAAAAAAATACAACGAAT
The DNA here is from genome assembly GCA_963859935.3 of Lathyrus sativus. NCBI lineage: Eukaryota > Viridiplantae > Streptophyta > Magnoliopsida > Fabales > Fabaceae > Lathyrus > Lathyrus sativus. The sequence goes on along the minus strand of CAWUDS030001298.1, from coordinate 24,355 downwards.
CCACCATTTGATGAAGTAAAAAACCTATCTGACATGAGTCAATCGATCCATTTATTCACGATCGGATTATATTGGTTTGATACACTGTTGTCAATATTAATAGAAAATACTTCTATTTTAATTCATTATATTCCAAATCAAAAAAGAATAATGAACTAGAAAAAAATCTATCAATCCGAAAGATCCATAGGATTCATTTATAGATACAACAAGTATTCTGTACAGTATTCGGCTCAATCCTTTTAGTAAAAGATTGGGCCGAGTTTAATGGAAATTAATAGAACGAATTATTATTACTGGATTACAAAGTATCCATTGCTGGGAATTCAAATTTGATTTCCTTCCAGACTTCACAAGCAGCAGCTAATTCAGGACTCCATTTGCAAGCTTGACGGATAATTGCATTACCCTCGCGAGCAAGATCACGTCCCTCATTCCGAGCTTGTACACATGCTTCCAGAGCTACTCGATTCGCTACGGCACCAGGTGCATTTCCCCAAGGGTGTCCTAAAGTTCCTCCACCGAATTGGAGTACAGAATCATCTCCAAATATCTCGGTCAGAGCAGGCATATGCCAAACGTGAATACCCCCTGAAGCAACAGGGATAACACCTGGTAAAGAAACCCAATCCTGAGTGAAATAAATACCGCGACTTCGATCTTTTTCAATATAATCATCACGTAGTAAATCAACAAAACCTAAAGTAATCTCCCTTTCTCCTTCAAGTTTACCTACTACAGTACCAGCGTGAATATGATCTCCACCAGACAAACGTAAGGCTTTAGCTAATACACGAAAGTGCATACCATGATTTTTTTGTCTATCGATAACTGCATGCATTGCACGGTGGATATGAAGAAGTAGACCATTATCGCGGCAATAGTGAGACAGGGTAGTATTTGCAGTGAATCCACCTGTTAAGTAGTCATGCATTACGATAGGAACGCCCAATTCTCTAGCAAATACAGCTCTTTTTAGCATTTCTTCACATGTACCCGCAGTAGCATTCAAATAATGTCCTTTGATTTCCCCTGTTTCGGCCTGTGATTTATAAATTGCTTCGGCACAAAATAAGAAACGGTCTCTCCAACGCATAAATGGTTGGGAGTTCACATTTTCATCATCTTTGGTAAAATCAAGTCCCCCGCGGAGACATTCATAAACTGCTCTACCATAATTCTTAGCTGATAAACCCAATTTGGGTTTTATAGTACATCCCAATAGGGGACGTCCATACTTGTTCAATTTATCTCTCTCAACTTGGATTCCGTGAGGAGGACCTTGGAAAGTTTTAACATAAGCATTAGGGATTCGCAAATCTTCCAGACGTAGAGCGCGCAAGGCCTTGAACCCAAATACATTACCTACAATGGAGGTAAACATGTTAGTAACAGAACCTTCTTCAAAAAGGTCTAAGGGATAAGCTACATAAGCAATAAATTGATTATCTTCTCCAGGAACAGGCTCGATCTCGTAGCAGCGTCCTTTATAACGATCAAGGCTGGTAAGTCCATCGGTCCACACAGTTGTCCATGTACCAGTGGAAGATTCTGCAGCTACCGCTGCACCTGCTTCTTCAGGCGGAACTCCAGGTTGAGGAGTTACTCGGAATGCTGCCAAGATATCAGTATCTTTGGTTTGATAGTCAGGAGTATAATAAGTCAATTTATAATCTTTAACACCAGCTTTGAACCCAACCTTTGCTTTAGTTTCTGTTTGTGGTGACATAAATCCCCCCCCCCTACAACGCATGAATTAAGAATTGAATTATAGCAACAACAAGGTCTACTCGACATAACTTAAGAGTTAATCAAACCTTTTTACAAATGATCCATCAACTAATATTATCAATTAATCCGAATGGGTCATTGTTAAATTTGACCATGATATTTGATTTGGCAAATACATCATTATTCTATACTCTTTCATATGTATGGCGCAACCCAACCGTTTTTTTTCGAATCTCTTATTTTTTTTTTGAATTTTGGAATATAATTTTCGAATCTAAATAATAAATAAAAAGTATACTCTTGACCTTGACAGTGATATATGTTGTATATGTAAATCCTAGATGTCAAAATCGGCAGAATTTGCCCAATAAAAAGAAAAATCGGTAAAAAGAAATAATATGCTCAGTATAAATCCTATGCTGAGGAAATAAAAAATAAGGACCAATGAGATAGAAAAACAGAATCATAAACAAAGTTCAGGTTGGAATTCCATAGATAATATAGATAGTATTGTCTACAATCTGGATGACTGGGTTGACCTTAAAAATTAAATCATTGAAATTTGAAAACAATTGAATTGATTGGATGGTGAAAATCGATTATTAAATTACATTTATTATTCCATATTTTTTTATTATTAAATATTTTATTAAATATGAATTAATACATTTCATTTGTTATTAAATATTCAAATAATGAACCAATCCACTTGCGTTGTTCTCGAACATTTTTTTCTTAATTTGAATTTTTTTTTTTTTTTTTCAAAAAAAAAAAAGGATATTTTTCAATATGACAATAAATCCTCCCCCTTCTGATACTGAGGTTTCTGCACTTGAAAACAAAAATCTGGGGCGTATTACGCAAATAATCGGTCCGGTACTCGATATAGTTTTTCCACCAGGGAAGATGCCTTATATTTACAACGCTCTGATAGTTCAAGGTCGAGATACGGTTGGCCAACAAATTCGCGTAACTTGTGAAGTACAGCGATTATTAGGAAATAATCGAGCTAGAGCTGTAGCTATGAGTGCTACAGATGGTCTAAAGAGAGGAATGGAAGTGATTGACACAGGAGCTGCTCTAAGTGTTCCAGTCGGCGGAGCAACCCTAGGTCGAATTTTCAACGTGCTTGGAGAACCCATAGATAATTTGGGTCCTGTAGATACTCGCACAACATCTCCTATTCATAGATCTGCGCCTGCCTTTATACAGTTAGATACACAATTATCCATTTTTGAAACAGGAATTAAAGTAGTCGATCTTTTAGCTCCTTATCGCCGTGGCGGAAAAATAGGACTTTTCGGTGGAGCTGGGGTAGGTAAAACAGTACTCATTATGGAATTGATCAATAACATTGCCAAAGCTCATGGAGGTGTATCTGTATTTGGCGGAGTAGGTGAGCGTACTCGTGAGGGAAATGATCTTTATATGGAAATGAAAGAATCCGGAGTAATTAATGAAAAAAATATTGCGGAATCAAAAGTCGCTTTAGTCTATGGTCAAATGAATGAACCCCCCGGAGCTCGTATGAGAGTTGGTTTAACTGCCCTAACTATGGCAGAATATTTCCGAGATGTCAATGAGCAGGACGTCCTTCTATTTATCGACAATATCTTCCGTTTTGTCCAAGCCGGATCCGAAGTATCGGCCTTATTGGGCCGAATGCCTTCCGCTGTGGGTTATCAACCGACCCTGGGTACTGAAATGGGTACTTTACAAGAAAGAATTACTTCTACCAAAGAAGGGTCAATAACTTCTATTCAAGCAGTTTATGTACCTGCAGACGATTTGACCGATCCTGCTCCTGCCACGACATTTGCACATTTGGATGCAACTACTGTACTATCAAGAGGATTAGCTGCCAAAGGTATCTATCCAGCAGTAGATCCTTTAGATTCAACGTCCACCATGCTCCAACCTCGGATCGTCGGTGAAGAACATTATGAAACTGCGCAAAGAGTTAAACAAACGTTACAGCGTTACAAAGAACTTCAGGACATGATATCTATTCTTGGGTTGGACGAAGTATCCGAAGAGGATCGCTTAACCGTAGCAAGAGCACGAAAAATGGAACGTTTCTTATCACAACCTTTTTTCGTAGCAGAAGTATTTACTGGTTCCCCAGGGAAATATGTTGGTCTCGCAGAAACAATTAGAGGATTTCAATTGATTCTTTCTGGAGAATTAGATAGTCTTCCTGAACAAGCCTTTTATTTGGTGGGTAATATCGATGAAGCTACTGCGAAGGCTACGAACTTAACTTAGAAATGGAGAACAAATTCAAGAAATGACTTTCCATCTTTGTGTACTGACCCCCAATCGAATTGTTTGGGATTCAGAAGTGAAAGAAATTATTTTATCTACTAATAGTGGACAAATTGGGGTATTAAAAAATCATGTGCCTATTGCCACAGCTTTAGATATAGGTATTTTGAGAATACGCCTTAAGGACCGATGGTTAACGATGGCTCTGATGGGTGGTTTTGCTAGAATCGGCAATAATGAGATCACTATTTTAGTACCTGATGCAGAAAGGGCTAGTGACATTAATCCACAAGAAGCACAACAAACTCTTAAAATAGCAGAAGCTAACTTAAATAAGGCTGAAGGCAAGAGACAAACAATTGAAGCAAATCTAGCTCTCCGGCGAGCTAAGACACGAGTCGAGGCTATCGTAGAGCCTATCAAGAGGATCTCGTAACAAGTTGGTGCAGCCAAAAAATAGAAAAAAGATAGAAAATTACAATAAAAAAAAATGGTGAGTAGAAAAACTTATTAGATACCGGAATCAATGGTATCTACTAAGTTCTACCAATACCTTACCTACTATTGGATTTGAACCAATGACTCCTGCCGTATGAAAGCAATACTCTAACCACTGAGTTAAGTAGGTCATTTATCATCCTAAATAAAAAAAGTAGCTCTCGATCAGATCAATGGATTATAAATGTTATATTATTTATAAATAATACAAACGCAATATAAATCAAAGAGATTGGATCATGTAATTTAATATTTATCTTGACAAGAATTTATTTATCGAATATGATCAAATCTGTATCAAAAGCACAAGGGCTATAGCTCAGTTAGGTAGAGCACCTCGTTTACACATGCGCCAATGTTTTTTCATAGGAGTCCATCATGTAATTAAAAGAGTTGATCTTAATTGATAAATCAATGTCTTACTCCAGAAAGAAAATTAAGAGAACAATAGCCTGACAAAGGATTTAGACGTCAAATGGAATCCATAATGAGATATTGATAAGGTGAATACTAAAATCTATTCAATGCTAGGCAATGAGGCTAGGGACCTCCAAAAAAATATCTTTTCTTCCTATCTTATGAACTTTAAGGTGTATGAAGTTTCATTTCCTATTTGATATTTTTATTGAAGTAGGTTGATAAGAGTCCATTTAACTTAAGTTGATCCAGGCCAGAAGCAGACCTACGTCAGAATAACCTTCTTCTTTGAAAAACTTTGGTAGTGCTCTTAGATTTTGATCTAAATAAGAAATCAGAGCACAGGGAGTCATTTCCTTTTTCTTTGTGTAAAGAAAAAAGATGGTAGACTAATTGATATTTCTATCAGTTAATGAAAAAGCCCAATGCAAAAAAAAAAAAATGCACGTTGGGTCTTTAAAACAATTCAAATCATTTTGATAATAATAATAGTTTGATCCGTTTTACCGAGAAGGTCTACGGTTCGAGTCCGTATAGCCCTAATAGTACTACCGATACTACTATATTTAGTATAGTAGTAGTATATGGAATACTAAATACTCCATACTAGTAATACTAGTAGTATAAATATAGTTGAAATACTTTTTGTAATCGAAAGAATGAATCAATTCATTTCTATTTGAATAGATTAATGATATACTAATATTAGTATTAGTATACTCAGATACTAATCTAGAAATAATGTCAACTTTTAAAATGTAAACTTAATAAAATACAAAGCATTTCTATTTAGATTAATGAATCTAATAATTTTGAAATTTAAATTCAAATCGACTAAGAATTAATATGAATCCAGTATATTTTCCACATTCATAGGAGTACATTTATGTTTTTGCTTTATGAATATGATATTTTTTGGACATTTCTAATAATATCGATCTTTATTCCTATTTTGGCATTTCTAATTTCTGGAATTTTAGCTCCAATTAGGAAAGGGCCAGAAAAACTTTCTAGTTATGAATCTGGAATAGAACCGATGGGCGATGCTTGGTTACAATTTGAAATCCGTTATTATATGTTTGCTCTCGTTTTTGTTGTTTTTGATGTTGAAACAGTCTTTCTTTACCCATGGGCAATGAGTTTTGATGTATTAGGGGTATCCGTATTTATAGAAGCTTTCATCTTCGTGCTTATCCTAATTGTTGGTTTAGTTTATGCATGGCGAAAGGGAGCATTAGAATGGTCTTAATTCTTGAATATTTAGACAATTAAACAAAACATTGAGACAGTTATGAATTCCATTGAGTTTCCCTTACTTGATCAAAAAACCAAAAATTCAGTTATTTCTACTACATTAAATGATCTTTCAAATTGGTCAAGACTATCCAGTTTATGGCCGCTTCTCTATGGTACTAGTTGTTGCTTCATTGAATTTGCTTCATTAATAGGATCGCGATTTGACTTCGATCGTTATGGACTGGTACCACGCTCTAGTCCTAGGCAGGCAGACCTCATTTTAACAGCGGGCACCGTAACTATGAAAATGGCTCCTTCTTTAGTTCGATTATATGAGCAAATGCCCGAACCAAAATATGTTATTGCTATGGGAGCTTGTACAATTACAGGAGGTATGTTCAGTACCGATTCTTATAGTACTGTTCGGGGCGTGGATAAGCTAATTCCTGTGGATGTCTATTTGCCGGGCTGTCCACCTAAACCGGAAGCGGTTATAGATGCTATAACAAAACTTCGTAAGAAAATATCTCGAGAAATCTATGAAGATCCAATTAGTTATCAACGTAGGTGTTTTACTACCAACCACAAATTTGATGTTGGACACAGTACTCATACCGGCAATTCTAATAAAGGATTATTCTATCAACCATCATCTATTTCCGAGATAACCTCGGACACATTTTGGAAATATAAAAAAATTAAGTATCCTCCGACGAACGAAAAAGTGAATTAAACAGGATCCTTTTGTACAAAATACAATAAGAAATAGCAAGCAAGTCAATCTGACAAAATTTCATTGTAATGGAAATAAATGGTAAATACTTATACCAATCTTATAAAAAACTCGGGAGAAATCAAAAAATGCAAGGTAATTTGTCTGCTTGGCTAGTCAAACACGGAATAGTTCATAGATCTTTGGGTTTTGATTACCAAGGAATAGAGACTTTACAAATAAAGCCCGAGGATTGGCATTCGATTGCTGTTATTTTATATGTATATGGTTACAATTATCTACGTTCCCAATGTGCCTATGATGTAGCACCAGGAGGACTATTAGCGAGTGTCTATCATCTTACGAGAATAGAGTATAGTCTAGATCAACCCGAAGAGGTATGCATAAAAGTATTTACCCCAAGGCAAAATCCGAGAATTCCTTCTATTTTCTGGGTTTGGAAAAGTGCAGATTTTCAAGAAAGGGAATCTTATGATATGTTAGGAATCTATTATGATAATCATCCGCGTCTGAAACGTATTTTAATGCCCGAAAGTTGGATAGGATGGCCTTTGCGTAAAGATTATATCGCCCCTAATTTTTATGAAATACAAGATGCTCACTAAATGCGAAAAATAAGAAAGTAATCTTAACTTCGACAACCCCAGATATTAAAGAAAGAAATATCTGTATGTCCATTGACTTATCGATTAGTCAGAATAATAGAGGTTTCATTCCTCTCTTATTATAAGAGGGATTCATTGAGATTCAAAAATGGGATGGAGCAATACTGATTTCGGACGAGCCAATAGGATGAACTGAAAAAGTTCTGCTTGGTGTTTCAAGCAACTAATTGAAGCATTTGAATATTGTTTCAATTGAAATATTAACAATTGTTATTGCAGCGCAGAAAAAATCAAAACAAACTTGAATCATTCATTTTCATACTTCCTTTTGATCCCTAGAATATACATCCATTCATTCTTCATCTAGAAAGAGCATATCGCCGTACGCCTACATAAATTATGTAGGATGATTAAGACCACTAATAAATATGTATCTATTCCCTTTTTTCAAAAGAAATATGGGAATAGATACTCATACATAATGAGTTGCCGGGAACCAGATTTGAACTGGTGACACGAGGATTTTCAGTCCTCTGCTCTACCGTCTGAGCTATCCCGACCATTCTTGACGCACCATCCGAAATCTAAGAAATTACTTGAGTCTATGTCAAGTAAATCCAAAAAGGGCCAGAATATAGGAGGGAAATTTTTTGGGGATAGAGGGACTTGAACCCTCACGATTTCTAAAGTCGACGGATTTTCCTCTTACTCAAAATTTCATTGATGTCGGTATTGACATGTAGAATGGGACTCTATCTTTATTCTCGTCTGATTAATAAGTTATTCAACTGATCCATCAGATTATGTTGGAGTGACTGATTTGAGCAATGAATATTCTATTCATTGATTTTTTCTTCCAGTTGTAATTGATTTGATTCTAATGTTTCAATTGTGATAGAATCCAAATATTTACAAATAGAAGTTAGAAATCTTCATTAATCAATTGAATGTTGTCAACTCCATTTGTTAGAACAACTTCCATTGAGTCTCTGCACCTATCCTTTTTTTATTTTCACTTTCTGAACTTTTATTTGTTTTCGGAAAGAAGGATTTGGCTCAGGATTGCCCATTTTGAATTCCAGGGTTTCGCTGAATTTGAAAGTTTTCACTTGGTAAGTTTCCATACCAAGGCTCAATCCAATTAAGTCCGTAGCGTCTACCAATTTCGCCATATCCCCCGTTTTTTCTTTGAGATTGATATCATATCGCATTAGGATGTTTTTTCATTTGTATTCTGAGAATTATATGCTGGAACTGTTGAATTTATTTGTTGAAATCTACTCCCATATTGGGTTGGGAAAATTAAAATTTCCTTCTATTTGTTTTTTGTTGATAGATTTTCTTTCATCTATATCAGATACCCGTATTTACTCGAATCAGAAATGATTCTATTATCTCTGTATTCGCAATTCAATATACAGAGATATATACTACATATATCTCTATTTTAGATGTACCCCTTCTATTCTTTTTTGATAGAATTTCGAATACTCTAACGTTCGATTCTTTTTTTCCTTCGAGCAGACCGATACAGACCTTATAACGAAAATAATAAAAATCTATTTATTAATTTAGATTTCGATATTCAGTTAGAAATTCAATAGAAGGATCTAATTTTTCATTACTTATCCAATCCAATTTCTTTGGATAATCCATCCAATTTTTTAGAATTCAAATGGATATGTATAAATCCATATTTTTATATTATATGTATAAAATACATTATACATATTTCATCTTAATGCATAATCATTATTGAATATAAATAACTGTAATCTAATTAGTCATTATTGAATTCAATAAAATAATATTAAGAAAGAATATTATATATATCTTAAAATATTTATTTATAGTAATATTTTTTTATATTAAAGATAATATTCTATATACTCTTTACTATTTTCTATAGATATATTCTATCTATTAATCTAGATAGAATGAAATAGAAAGTATTCTAGAATATTAAAGAATATATAAAGAAGATATACATAGAAATAATCTTCCTATCGAATTCCATTCTACTTTTCATAATTCAAATTATATAAATAAAAATAATAAGGATCGGGATAAATACATATAATAAATATGAATTATTAATAATCGAAATAGATAAATAATAGAAATTGGAAGAATCCAAATATTCCAAAATGGAATTCAAAACTAAAAAAAAAAAGAGAATCTTACTATATGATATGGATGAAAATTATTTTTTATCCAATTCTTTTTTTATGGATCCAAAAATATTGGATAAATTATTAATTATTAGATAAATGGATAAAAAGAGTATTCTAGGTAATTGGTAATGAAAATAATTTGGATTCGTATTTTTAAATGATTCCGATTTGTATCATATTCTATATACTAGAATATCAAATAAATATGGGATATTCTATCTTTTTTTGTATTTATTTGATTATGTTATGATATAGTAATTGTGTTATGAAGAGCTAATATGAAATAGTTAATAACTAGGATCCCAGTAGTTTAGGAAAGAATTCTGATAAATGCACAATTTGTGTTCTGAGAGCCCGCTTAGCTCAGAGGTTAGAGCATCGCATTTGTAATGCGAGGGTCATCGGTTCGATTCCGATAGCCGGCTTTTTTTATTTCTTTTTTATTTCTATATCGATAGAATAGAATTCCATTCGGATACTGATAGAATCCTTCTAATTCTTCTTTGTACTACAGTAGTACAATACTTTAATAGTACAATACTTGAAGTAGATTTCACTTCATTTATAATATCATATTTGTCATTTAGTTTAGTTTTGATTTTTCTTTATGAGATTTTCCATTTTAAAAAGGAGTGTTTATGTCACGTTACAGAGGGCCTCGTTTCAAAAAAATACGCCGTCTGGGGGCTTTACCAGGACTAACCAGAAAAGAGCTTCCAGTTAGAAGAGTTGGAAGCGAAGAATCGCTCTCCAGTAAAAAATCTCAATATCGTATTCGTTTAGAAGAAAAACAAAAATTGCGTTTTCATTATGGTCTTACAGAACGACAATTGCTTAAATACGTTCGTATCGCTGGAAAAGCGAAAGGGTCAACCGGCCAGGTTTTACTCCAATTACTAGAAATGCGCTTAGATAACATACTTTTTCGATTGGGTATGGCTGCGACTATTCCTGAAGCCCGTCAATTAGTTAACCACAGACATGTTTTAGTTAATGGTCGTATAGTAGATATACCAAGTTATCGTTGTAAACCTAAAGATATTATTACAGCCAAGGATGAACAAAAATCGAGAACTATAATTCAAAATTCTCTTAAATCAGCCCCCCGCAAAAGAGTGCCAACCCATTTGACTCTTCATCCAGACCAATATAAAGGATTAGTCAATCAAATAATAGATAGTAAATGGGTTGGTTTGAAAATTAATGAATTGCTGGTTGTAGAATATTATTCTCGTCAGACTTAAACCTCGTTAAAATAACAAGAATTTTGATCCGAGTATTTTCCCCCCCCCATTCGTGTATAGAAGTGGGTGTAGCAAAATTGTTATTCCTTGCCCACTTTATGCACAATTTTCTATATTACAGAAACAAATTAGGAATAGAGAATGCATATAAAAGTTGCAATAATTTTATCTATATATTATTTAAAACATTGACGTCAGTAACATTGATGAACTTGGTAAGGGTGCGGAAAGAGAGGGATTCGAACCCTCGGTAAACAAAAAGCCTACATAGCAGTTCCAATGCTACGCCTTGAACCACTCGGCCATCTCTCCTACATAATGATTATGTCCCTAAATCGAGTGAATAGTGAGGCATTTATATCCCATTTGCGTAAGCGCACACAATACAATCAATTGAAACTAAAAAAAAAAAAATTCTACTTCAACTTCAAAGCCTACCGTAGAATAAAGTAATTTGATTAATAAGTCCATTTTTACGTTATTTCGTACTGTATTGTACAATTCCTTTGTTTGGGGAATTATTTTATCACGCGATAAAAAATGAAATTATAGAATGGATTGCTACCTATGACTAGATCTCGGATAAATGGAAATTTTATTGATAAGACCTTTACCATTGTAGCCAATATCTTATTACGAATAATTCCCACAACTTCTGGAGAAAAAGAGGCATTCACTTATTACAGAGATGGTGCGATTTGATTATTTTTTTTTTTTACCGATCTCAGTCTTAGGAGAAAGATACATTCTTCAGAGACAAATCAAAAAAAACCGACGCTTGCTGAAGGTGAAGTTTGGAAATAAAACGATTAATCCCTTCTGTCGTGTATTCCCGATTAATGCAGCCTCAATATGCTTCAATTTTAGGTTTATAGTATTAAGCGAAAGGTTATACCTATATATACCTATTTATGGGGTTAGGTGAATCCTACTCCACTAGTACAAATAGGCGGCATGGGGGAAGAAGCACTACGCTAGGGAATCAACAACAGGAGAAAAATTTGTAAAAAAAATCCTTCCTTTCTTATCGGGATCGGGACTAACTAGAATGGTTGGGACAACAAACATCCATCTCGTTCGTATTTTGGATACCCATATAACCATCAAAGACTGTTGAAGTGACTAATTCCGGGAAATTAAGCGGCGTTGAGGACAAATAAATTGTTGAAGTTACGATTGATTTATCCAGTAATAACTTACTAAATGTTAATAAAAGATCCTTTACAGAAAGGTTGGCTAGAGATTTCGTGTAAAAACACTAGTCCCGCTCAGTTGATAATGAGAATATTGCAATCTTTTTTGATTCCATGGATGTTTCTCATTATCCACATAAAGGAGGAGCCGTATGAGATGACAATCTCACGTACGGTTCTGGAACGGAGATTCTTTGAACCGAATGACGACCGTAACGGATGTCGGCTCAATCTGAAGGAAATTATGCGGAAGCTTTACAGAATTATTATGAGGCGATGCGACTGGAAATTGATCCCTATGATCGAAGTTATATACTTTATAACATCGGCCTTATCCACACAAGTAACGGAGAACATACAAAAGCTTTGGAATACTATTTTCGGGCACTCGAACGAAACCCTTTCATACCTCAAGCTTTTAACAATATGGCCGTGATCTGTCATTACGTGCGACTATCTCCACTATAGAAAGAAAAAAGAAAAGAACCTCCACTAATAGTCATAAATACTAGACAAAAAAAATAGGCTTTCTACATATATATCGTTCGAAACAACGATTTTTATGAGCTGTAGCAAAGAAAGAAACTTCATATTCATAGAAGTAAAAATATGAAGAAATAGAATATATATATGCCTAGATACTTTTTTCTATGGATAAAAGATCTAATTGATAAAGGAAGCACCGTAAAGATCAATTAACAAGGTTTTTGGCCGATACAACCAGAACTGCTTACTTATATGATGATAGATTCGAAATCAACTTATGTAATAAAGTTGATCCCCGAAGGTTTTGAGCAGCGGTGTAGTATCAGATCCCAAAGATAGTAAGTCTTTTCTTATGAAGAAAAGTCTTTCTCACAGATTCTATAGAAATAGATATATTATATATGAAATGATATATGAACTCGAGATAGTTACCTTTGAGAAAATTCAAATAAGAGCGTTAGTATTAATGTCGATGCCTTCTTCTTCAGAAGGTAGGAGAAAAGATAAAACTAAAAACAAAGGATTCAATTGAATTATTAATCCAAATTCAAGTTTTAAACTCATGTAATTAACCTCTTTTCTTGTTATTAACTCCAGAAAAAATGGAAGATCAAAAGAATTGACTGTTGAGCCGTATGAGTCAGGAAACTCTCAAGTACGGTTCTAAGGGAAGGATTTTACTCCCCTATTCCGACCGCGGAGAACAGGCCATTCGACAGGGAGATTCTGAAATTGGAGAATCTTGGTTTGATCAAGCTGCTGAATATTGGAAACAAGCTATAGCCCTTACCCCTGGTAATTATATTGAGGCACAGAATTGGTTGAAGATCACAGGGCGTTTTGAATAAGAACAGTCTTTTTATTATTTTCTTTTTTTTATTCTAATTCAAATATTATTGTCTATATTTTATTCTCTAATAGAGAATAAAATATATAGAAAATCCATTATATATATTGAATTTTTGATAGTTTATTGTCCCCATCAATCAAATAAAAGGGTCCGTTGAGCGCCTCACTGCTATGTCATAATGGATCCGAACACTTGCCCCGGATTCACTTCCGGATCCTAATTGTTCTAGTGAATAACTCAAGAAAATATGGAATAGATGGGAGATAGAAGAGAAAGATATTCAATATAAACATTTCTCATAAGTTCACGAATTATGTTTTATGTTGGCGGGTCTCTTTGTATGTGTTGTCCGGAAAGAGGAGGACTCAATGATTATTCGTTCGCCGGAACCAAAAGTCAAAATTTTGGTAGATAGGGATCCCATAAAAACTTCTTTCGAGCAATGGGCAAAACCTGGTCATTTCTCAAGAACAATAGCTAAGGGACCTGATACTACTACTTGGATCTGGAACCTACATGCTGATGCTCATGATTTCGATAGCCATACTAGTGATTTAGAGGAGATTTCCCGAAAAGTATTTAGTGCTCATTTCGGTCAACTCTCCATTATCTTTCTTTGGCTGAGTGGCATGTATTTCCATGGTGCTCGTTTTTCAAATTATGAAGCATGGCTAAATGATCCTACTCACATTCGACCTAGTGCCCAGGTGGTTTGGCCAATAGTAGGCCAAGAAATATTGAATGGTGATGTAGGGGGAGGTTTCCGGGGAATACAAATAACCTCCGGTTTTTTTCAGATTTGGCGAGCATCTGGAATAACTAGTGAATTACAACTCTATTGTACTGCAATCGGTGCGTTGGTCTTTGCAGCCTTAATGCTTTTTGCTGGTTGGTTTCATTATCACAAAGCTGCTCCAAAATTGGCTTGGTTTCAAGATGTAGAATCCATGTTGAATCACCATTTGGCAGGTCTACTAGGACTTGGGTCTCTTTCTTGGGCGGGGCATCAAGTACATGTATCTTTACCAATTAACCAATTTCTAAATGCTGGAGTAGATCCCAAAGAGATCCCACTTCCTCATGAATTTATCTTGAATCGGGATCTTTTGGCTCAACTTTATCCAAGTTTTGCTGAGGGAGCAACCCCATTTTTTACCTTGAATTGGTCAAAATATGCGGACTTTCTTACTTTTCGTGGAGGATTAGACCCACTAACTGGTGGTCTATGGCTTACTGATATTGCACATCATCATTTAGCTATTGCAATTCTTTTTCTCATTGCGGGTCATATGTATAGAACTAACTGGGGTATTGGTCATGGTATAAAAGATATTTTAGAAGCCCATAAAGGTCCATTTACAGGCCAGGGTCATAAAGGGCTATATGAGATCCTAACAACGTCATGGCATGCTCAATTATCTATTAACCTAGCTATGTTAGGCTCTTTGACCATTATTGTAGCTCACCATATGTATGCTATGCCTCCTTATCCATACCTAGCTACTGATTATGGTACACAACTGTCATTGTTCACACATCACATGTGGATTGGGGGCTTTCTCATAGTTGGTGCTGCTGCACATGCAGCCATTTTTATGGTAAGAGACTATGATCCAACTACTCGATACAACGATCTATTAGATCGTGTTCTTAGACATCGTGATGCAATCATATCACATCTCAACTGGGTGTGTATATTTTTAGGTTTTCACAGTTTTGGGTTGTATATTCATAATGATACCATGAGTGCTTTAGGGCGCCCTCAAGATATGTTTTCAGATACCGCTATACAATTACAACCTGTCTTTGCTCAATGGATACAAAATACCCATGCTTTAGCACCTGGCACAACAGCCCCTGGTGCAACAACAAGCACCAGTTTGACTTGGGGCGGTGGTGATTTAGTGGCAGTGGGCGGCAAAGTAGCTTTGTTACCTATTCCATTAGGAACCGCAGATTTTTTGGTACATCATATTCATGCATTTACAATTCATGTGACGGTATTGATACTCCTAAAAGGTGTTCTATTTGCTCGTAGCTCACGCTTGATACCGGATAAAGCAAATCTTGGTTTTCGGTTCCCTTGTGATGGCCCGGGAAGAGGGGGGACATGCCAAGTATCCGCTTGGGATCATGTCTTCCTAGGATTATTTTGGATGTACAATGCAATTTCTGTAGTAATATTCCATTTCAGTTGGAAAATGCAATCAGATGTTTGGGGAAGTATAAATGATCAAGGAGTAATAACTCATATCACAGGAGGAAACTTTGCGCAGAGTTCGATTACCATTAATGGGTGGCTTCGCGATTTCTTATGGGCGCAGGCATCCCAGGTAATTCAGTCTTATGGTTCCTCATTATCTGCATATGGTCTTTTTTTCTTAGGCGCCCATTTTGTATGGGCTTTTAGTTTAATGTTTCTATTCAGCGGGCGTGGTTATTGGCAAGAACTTATTGAATCCATCGTTTGGGCTCATAATAAATTAAAAGTTGCTCCTGCTACTCAGCCTAGAGCCTTAAGCATTGTACAGGGACGTGCTGTAGGAGTAACACATTACCTTCTGGGTGGAATTGCCACAACGTGGGCATTCTTCTTAGCAAGAATTATTGCAGTAGGATAATGGCTAGGAGGATTTGAAAAGCATTATGGCATTAAGATTTCCAAGGTTTAGCCAAGGCTTAGTTCAGGACCCCACTACTCGTCGTATTTGGTTTGGTATTGCTACCGCACATGACTTCGAGAGTCATGATGATATTACTGAGGAACGTCTTTATCAGAATATTTTTGCTTCTCATTTCGGACAATTAGCAATCATTTTTCTGTGGACTTCCGGGAATCTCTTCCATGTAGCTTGGCAAGGAAATTTTGAGGCATGGGTACAGGATCCTTTACATGTAAGACCTATTGCTCATGCAATTTGGGATCCCCATTTTGGTCAACCGGCTGTAGAAGCTTTTACGCGAGGGGGTGCGCTTGGCCCAGTGAATATTGCCTATTCCGGTGTTTATCAGTGGTGGTATACAATTGGTTTACGTACTAATGAGGATCTTTATACTGGAGCTATTTTTCTATTATTTCTTTCTTTCATATCCTTATTAGCGGGCTGGTTACACCTACAACCGAAATGGAAACCGAGCGTTTCGTGGTTTAAAAATGCCGAATCCCGCCTCAATCATCATTTGTCAGGACTATTTGGAGTCAGTTCCTTAGCTTGGGCAGGGCATTTAGTCCATGTGGCTATTCCAGGATCCAGAGGAGAATATGTTCGATGGAATAATTTCTTAAGTGTATTGCCTCATCCTCAAGGATTAGGGCCATTTTTTACAGGTCAGTGGAATCTTTATGCTCAAAACCCCGATTCTAGTAATCATTTATTTAGTACTTCGCAAGGCGCGGGAACTGCCATTCTAACACTTCTCGGGGGATTCCATCCTCAAACGCAAAGTTTATGGCTTACCGATATGGCCCATCATCATTTAGCTATTGCAATTCTTTTTCTAATTGCTGGTCATATGTATAGAACTAACTTCGGTATTGGGCACAGTATAAAAGATATTTTAGAAGCGCATATTCCTCCGGGGGGTAGATTGGGGCGTGGACATAAGGGTCTTTATGACACAATCAATAATTCAATTCATTTTCAATTAGGCCTTGCTCTAGCCTCGTTAGGGGTCATTACTTCTTTGGTAGCTCAACACATGTATTCGTTACCTGCTTATGCGTTTATAGCACAAGACTTTACTACTCAAGCTGCGTTATATACTCATCATCAATACATTGCAGGATTTATTATGACGGGGGCTTTTGCTCATGGAGCTATCTTTTTTATTAGAGATTACAATCCCGAACAGAATGAGGATAATGTATTGGCAAGAATGTTAGAGCACAAAGAAGCTATCATATCCCATTTAAGTTGGGCCAGCCTATTTCTGGGGTTCCATACTTTGGGACTTTATGTCCATAATGATGTCATGCTTGCTTTTGGCACTCCGGAGAAACAAATCTTGATCGAACCCATATTTGCCCAATGGATACAATCTGCTCACGGTAAAACTTCATATGGTTTCGATGTACTTTTATCTTCAACGAATAGTCCGGCGCTCAATGCGGGGCGAAGCATATGGTTGCCGGGTTGGTTAAATGCTATTAATGAGAATCGTAATTCTCTATTCTTAACAATCGGGCCTGGAGACTTCTTGGTTCATCATGCTATTGCTCTTGGTTTACATACAACTACATTGATCTTAGTAAAAGGTGCTTTAGATGCACGTGGTTCCAAGTTAATGCCGGATAAAAAGGATTTTGGTTATAGTTTTCCTTGCGACGGTCCGGGACGAGGTGGTACTTGTGATATTTCTGCTTGGGACGCATTTTATTTGGCAGTTTTCTGGATGTTAAATACCATTGGATGGGTTACTTTTTATTGGCATTGGAAGCACATTACATTATGGCAAGGTAATGTTTCACAATTTAATGAATCTTCAACCTATTTGATGGGATGGTTAAGAGATTATCTATGGTTAAATTCTTCACAACTTATCAATGGATATAACCCCTTTGGTATGAATAGTTTATCAGTCTGGGCGTGGATGTTCTTATTTGGACATCTTGTTTGGGCTACTGGATTTATGTTCTTAATCTCATGGCGCGGATATTGGCAGGAATTGATTGAAACTTTAGCATGGGCTCATGAACGCACACCTTTGGCGAATTTGATTCGATGGAGAGATAAACCTGTGGCTCTTTCGATTGTCCAAGCAAGATTGGTTGGATTAGTCCACTTTTCGGTAGGTTATATATTTACTTATGCAGCTTTCTTGATTGCCTCTACATCAGGTAAATTTGGTTAATTTCATTCTTTATTGTATCTCCAAAAATTGAATCTCTTTGTATGAAGAAGGTGCTTCTTCTATTTCTACATCTAGGATCCGACTTATTTCTATCATTGATACTAATAGGAAATGAATCATCATCATAATGGCAAAGAAAAGTAGCATTGCCAGGGAGAAGAAGAGGCAAAAATTGGAAAAAAAATATCATTTGATTCGACGATCTCCAAAAAAAGAAATGAGCAAAGCTCAGTCGTTAAGTGAGAAATGGGAAATTAAGGCAAAGTTCGAAGCACTACCGCGTAATAGTGCACCTACACGTCTTCATCGACGTTGTTTTGCGACTGGAAGATCACGAGGTAATTATCGACACTTTGGATTATCTAGACACGCACTTCGTGAAATGGTTCACCAATGTTTGTTGCCCGGTGCAACAAGATCGAGTTGGTAAGAATAAAAAATTCTCTTCATTTTTTTATTCTTTTTGATGATCTGCGATCATAGGACGGTCCCTTGACCATTCCGTATAAATGGTTTATTCTATTTGTACAGATATGGTGGAGGGGCGGCAGGCAAATTCAATCTCTGTTTTCCATTAATTGTCAATTGTTCTTCTTATGGCATGGCGGAGTGGAGCAACTTGGTAGCTCGCAAGGCTCATAACCTTGAGGTTACGGGTTCAAATCCTGTCTCCGCACCATTTTGGATAAAAATGGAAATTCACTTATATATATATTTGATAATATAAAGAAATATACTATTCAATACAGAAGTAACGGCGGATAGCGGGAATTGAACCCGCGTCTTCTCCTTGGCAAAGAGAAATTATACCATTCAACTATATCCGCATTTTTTTATTCTAATTGATACTTTCTATATCAATTCGATTTGTGCAGAGATGTATTTGATATCTATTAGGAGTGATCAATAAAAAAGTCGAAATCTATAGATATATATCTATCTTATCTTTAATCAATTTCTCTATGTATGTATTAGATAAAGGATACATACATGGAGAAATTGATTTATCCAAAAGATTTGACTTCAATTGAAATTGGGTTAGTGATGAAGTCGGAGGGTTTCCTCGAAGCATCCATGGCTGAGTGGTTAAAGCACCCAACTCATAATTGGCGAAGTCGTGGGTTCAATTCCTACTGGATGCATCCCCATAGAAATATCCCCCACTCGATTTTTGTTACAGAATGAAATTTGTAAATACAGCTACATGATTATCTGAATTATATTGACTATATTCATTCTTTATCTTCTTTTCAAAAAAAAAACGATTGGATCCGTACGTATCAATATCAATGGAATCTCATCATCCATCAATAACAAAGGTGTGGTCGATTCAATCCAATTATGTTAGAATAGTTATAATAACATTTGATCTGTATCAATGGACGATGGACTCCCAAGAAACGGTAGAAGAATGCGACCTATTATGGGACATACAATGCATTACAAACGTATGATCATTATGCTTGAACCGGCTTATTCGATTCCTTAGAATCGGGTTATTCTATTCCACCTCTTAGTTAGAAAGAAAAGAACTTAAACAATTAATAACATGGCGATACATAAAACTTCGAGCCCGAGCACACGCAATGGAGCCTTAAACAGTCAAGTGAAATCCAATTCACGAAATCGTTTGATTTCTGGACAACATCATTGTTGTAAAGGGCGTAATGCCAGAGGAATTATTACCGCAGGGCATAGAGGGGGAGGTCATAAGCGTCTATACCGTAAAATTGATTTTCGACGCAATGAAAAAGACATATATGGTAGAATCATAACTATAGAATATGACCCTAATCGAAATGCACACATTTGTCTCATACACTATGGGGATGGTGAGAAAAGATATATTTTACACCCCAGAGGGGCTATAATTGGAGATACCATTGTTTATGGTACAGAAGTTCCTATAAAAATGGGAAATGCCCTACCTTTGAGTGCGGTTTGAACTATTGATTTACGTAATTGGAAGTAACCAATTAGGTTTATGGCGAAACCTAGAAATCGATCTCTTATCCAATTGGAGTACCTCTACAGGATAGACTTCAACAGAAAACTGAAGAGTAACGGCAGCAAGTGATTGAGTTCAGTAGTTGCTAATATACCATTATTGACCCTAGAGATATAGTAATATGGAGAAGACAAAATTGTTTCAAGCACCGACAGAACACGAAGCGCTCCTCGTTTCAAACAAATAAGGGGAAGATCCGGATTATTCACATTTCATTTGATGGTCAAGGACAAATTGAAAGCGAAGCAGTGGTAATTCTAAGGATTCCCCCGGGAAAAAATAGAAATGTCTCCTACGTTACCCGTACTAGGTGTAAGTAGCAACGTAATTTCATAGAGTCATTCGGTCCTGAATGCTACATGAAGAACATAAGCCAGATGAAGGAACGGAACAGAAAGACCTAGGATGTAGAAGATCATAACATGAGTCATTCGGAAGATTTGGATTCGTATAATATATATCCACTCATGTGGTATGGTACTTCGTTATGTCATTTATAATCTACGAAATAAACGATATATAAGATGCAGCTGTATAGATATTAGAATCTACATCCAGAAAGCCGTATGCTTTGGAAGAAGCTTGTACAGTTTGGGAAGGGGTTTTGATAAGAATCTACTTCAACCGATATGCCGTTAGGCACGGCCATACATAACATAGAAATAACACTTGGAAAGGGTGGACAATTAGCTAGAGCAGCGGGTGCTGTAGCGAAACTGATTGCAAAAGAAGGTAAATCAGCAACATTAAAATTACCTTCTGGCGAGGTCCGTTTGATATCCAAAAACTGCTCAGCAACAGTTGGACAAGTAGGGAATGTTGGGGTAAACCAGAAAAGTTTGGGCAGAGCCGGAGCTAAACGTTGGCGAGGCAAGCGTCCTGTAGTAAGAGGGGTCGTTATGAACCCTGTAGACCATCCACATGGGGGTGGTGAAGGGAGGGCCCCAATTGGTAGAAAAAAACCCTCAACTCCTTGGGGTTATCCTGCACTTGGAAGAAGAACTAGAAAAACGAATCAATATAGTGATAATTTGATTCTTCGTCGCCGTAGTAAATAGTCGAGCGTAAGCGTAGATAAAATAGAATTTGTTTCTTCGTCTTTACAAAAGAAAATAGCAATTTACTGGGACATTATAGGATTTTCTTTTTTTAGAGATTCTATATTTTAGAATTGGAAATATAAGAGAACAAAATTAACTTTTTTAGTTATTATAGGAGGAATAATTAACTATGACACGTTCACGAACAAAAAATCCTTTTGTAGCCAATCATTTATTAAGAAAAATAAAGAAGCTTAACACAAAAGGAGAAAAGGAGTTAATAAAAACTTGGTCCAGAACATCTACCATTATACCTACAATGATTGGGCATACCATTGCTATCCATAATGGAAAAGAGCATTTACCTATTTATATAACAGATCGTATGGTAGGCCATAAATTAGGAGAATTTTCACCTACTCGAAAACTTGGGAGGGTATCCAAAAAATGAGAAAAAATATATTTCTCAATTTACCCTTGGACCTATATTTTTTTACCATATATTTAAAAATACAGGTCACAATCATCATTGAAGTGAATTTTCCCATTCATTTTAGGATACTTTTCGCAATCATCATTGATAAAAATGAACATTATGAGGATTCGGATTAATTAATAAATTACTCAATCTGTTGCAGAATAAAAAGAATTGTATTATTCTGCAACAGAAAAAGAAATAAAGATATAGAAAGTTTAATAAAAAAAAATATAATTATGGATAAACAAAAAGATACCGAGTGGTGGTTATGGGCCAAAAAATACATCCGCTTGTTTTCCGACTTGGTGCAACTCAAAGTCATTATTCTATTTGGTTTGCAAAACCAAAAATGTATTCCGAGAATGTAAAAGAAGATAAAATTATACGATATTGTATCAATAATTTTATACAAAAAAACGGTACCCGAATCCTGTGAATTCGAGACCGATATCTCTGGCTATGGAATGGGACGAATAAAGATTCAAAAAGAATCGATCTGATTAAAGTGATAATCTATATGGGACTTCCAGACTCCTTAAAAGAAAAGGTTAAGGATCTAAGAGTCGAACAATTAAAGACTCAAGTGCAAAAAAAAGTAACTTGTGGGAACCGAGAACTCGACCTTGAAATTACAAAACTTCCAAGTCCTTATCTTTATAGAGACGCTAAAATTGTTGCAGAATTTTTAAGCGAACTATTACGGAATCGAATTTCGTTTCGTAAAGCAATGCAAAAAGGTATTGAATTAGCTGAACAGGCAGATACAAAAGGAGTTCAAATAAAAATTGCGGGACGTATGGAAGGAAAAGAAATTGCACGTGTCGAATGGACGAGAGAAGGTAGGGTTCCTCTACAAACCATTCGAGCTCCAATGGATTTTTGTTCCGTTCCACTTGTAACTTTGTTTGGGGTATTCGGAGTCAAAATCTGGATATTTCAAAACTTCTAAACAACGACTAATCAACTTTCCCTTATAACGTTGCATCTTTTTTTAAAACAAAAAATGACAATTTGAAATACTTTACGTTGAAGAAATTACAAAATTTGGAAGATTGAATAAAAAAAATTAATGAATCATTTTAGAATGAAGGAGTTGCTATGCTTAGTGTGTGACTCGTTGGTTTTTTTTGAGTGTTTCAATTTCTACAAAAATTCGTAGAATTCATTACTATAAAAAACCTACTCATCGCTTCCCATTATCTGGATAGAAAGAACTGCGAAAATAGAAAATCAAAATAAGGATCTATGTGGTGATATAATTATAGCAACTGAAATAAAAAAATAAAATTATTAGTTGTAAAGCAATAAGAATATACAGATAAATGAAGGGGTGAAAGAAAGCTAGAAAAAGGATATTAATGATATAGAATTCTACTATGTAAAGGTCTATTGGTCATCTCATAAAAAGTAGTGTAATAAAGCATCAATATTCAAAATTCATCCATATATGGATGAATATTAGAATAAACGAATAAAGAGCCACGAATCAAGAAAACTGAGAGGGTTGATTCAACAAAAAAGAATAAAAAAAAAAACAAAATCTTATTAATCTTATTAAAGCAGCTCCATTGTAGAATTTAGACCTAACCATAAATTGAAAAGCGATGGGAACGACGGAACCTGTGAATACAAAAGATTCCATGAAAATTAGAAATCTTACTGATTCATTAGATGGGATGGCGGAAGAAACTAAAAATTCATGGTTTTTTGAGGAGTTGTGGACGAACCCAACATTACATCTTCAATTTATAATCAGAGAGTCAATATTCGCCCGCGAAAATCCCGCGATTCTATTTCATTTTCTATTTTAGAAAAAAATATGTATATTAGTGTATATTATTTTAATTATTATTCTTTTTTCGGTTCCAGATTTTTCAATCGATTTATTTGCGAGGAGCCGTATGAGGTGAAAATCTCATGTACGGTTCTGTAATAGAGATGGAATTGAGAAATAACCATCAACTATAACCCAAAAAGAACGAGATTCCGCAAACATCATAGAGGGAAATTAAAAGGAAACGCCTCTCGCGGTAATAAAATTTGCTTCGGAAAATATGCTCTTCAGGCACTTGAGCCCGCTTGGATCACATCTAGACAACTAGAAGCGGGTCGACGGGCAATGTCACGAAATGTTCGCCGGGGTGGACAAATATGGGTCTGCATATTTCCAGACAAACCAGTTACAGTAAGACCTACCGAAACGCGTATGGGTTCGGGAAAAGGATCGCCTGAATATTGGGTAGCTGTTGTTAAACCCGGAAAAATACTTTATGAAATGGGAGGGGTCCCAGAAAATATCGCTAGAAAGGCGATTTCAATAGCGGCATCCAAAATGCCTATACGAACTCAATTCATTTTTTCCAAATAATCATTAGAACGAATGTTAGTATGAAAAAAGGAAATTCTCCGTTTCTTTTTTTTTTGAACACACAATATTTTTTTTATTTCAACTTTTTGACTGAAAGATAAGAAAAAAGGATATGATTCAACCTCAAACCTATTTAAATGTAGCCGATAATAGCGGAGCGCGCGAATTGATGTGTATT
>CAWUDS030001297.1:0-26082 GCA_963859935.3 Lathyrus sativus | reverse complement strand
AAGACGGAGAACCAACAGATTTCACCGATTCGTCTTGAGGATACCCAACATCATTCATGATTGCATTGATCACAACTCCTTCTTCAGTTTGAAAGCCGTAGAGAGATTCAGTTTCACCAGCCTGACTGCTTGAAACATTCTGGATTCTTCCAGTCTTTACACCATACTCGATGCGCTCTCCTGCCCTTACCAATTCATAGAAATTTGGTGCAACTCCAAGCATTCTTTCGAAGTACGGGCTCTGCAAGGAGTTTACGAACATGCCTTTCAACTCTCAGTATAGAAGCGGTGGTTGCACTCTAGCAGCGAATTCTCTCCATCTCTGAACATACTTCCTGAAAGGTTCATTGTTCTCTTGAGACAATTCTTGCAGCTGCATGCGACTAGAAGCTTCATCAAGATTGTAGTCATACTGTTTCAGGAAAGCGTTGGCTATATCCACCCATGATCGGATCTGATCACTCTCTAACTGCATATACCAACTCAGCGGTGCCCCAGTCAGACTATCTTGAAAGCAGTGAATCATCAGCTTGTCGTTGTGCACAAATGAAGTCATTCTTCGGCAGAACATCACCAAATGTTGCCTCGGGCAACTATCTCTTTTGTATCTTTCAAACCTAGGCGTTCTGAACTTCGGAGGTAACACTAGGCCAGGAACCAGACACATGTCTGAAGCACTAGGGTTAACAGCGTCTTTACCTTTCAAGGCTTTGAATCTTTCATCCAATGCACGAAACCTTTCAGCATACACGGGAGCTAATGGGTCTTCAGTCTTTGCTATCGGAACCTCTCTTCGGGACTTTGGCACAGGGAAAGCAAAGCCCTGGTAGTCTGAGATATCCACAGAAGGAGAACGTTCACCTCGGACAACAAACTGCTCACGTAGACCTCGGTCTTCAATAGAAGGATGTACAAGCTGAGCTGCAGTAAGGTTGTTCACTTGCGGAAAGTCTTCGTCATGCATAGATCCATACAAAGGATTGGACGTCAGAGTGAAACCTGACAAGGTATCAACAAACTGGAAGCTGCTCTCTGACATAGCTACCAACAACTGTCAACTGACTTCACTGCTTTACTCTGATCAAATCTTGCTTCAACCCCTTGGTCCTCTTCAACACTCACCTTCAGAATCAAAACAGCGGCCGGATAAGAGCTCTGACTAGCTGGAGTATGCAATATGATGCAGGAATGTTCATGCAAATGCAATGCAAGATGCAGCAAACACGGGATCACAGCCCCCACAAAGCTCTGATTGCTGCTGCGCTGCTGACGGGATAAGTCTGCTCTGACGAGAGAAAACCAAGATATCGGGTAGGCTGGAAGTCAAGTTTCCTGCAAAAAACCCTCCCACTCACGAGTATGGACCTAAACTGACACAGGCTCGGCATCCTATGCGTTCATCAGCGTCACAGACTTTCAAGAGCGACGATACGATACCCAGAAGGTGTGGAATCATCACCCCTCGAAGAGGCCTCACTTAGTTGAATTCCCAATTGATCGGTTCCCAGAGTCGACAATCCTCGGGTCAGACAACTTGTCGAGCCCTAAGGGCTAGGCAAGAAGCATCAAAGAGAATCTCGTCCGAGTGAGATTTCGCGGCTAGCTGGTGCGAGCTAAGCAAGCAGGCTAACCACTACTCTCTCTCTAAATCTATGTGTAACCTCAAGCCCAGGTTTTGGCTTCACTCGCAAAGGAACACCCCGCCCAACAGCATAACAGCAACAGATAATAACAAATACGGAAATCGTAAATACAGTAAAATACAACATACAACGTACGAAAGTAAACATCCAAAAGACAAGCAAACAAGCGCTAGGATTGACTCTCTTAAGGGACGTTGGATCCCAAATGCATAAGGAACCATCGCAGTCCTTAGCAGCCAGGGGACGTTGATTCCCCAGCAGAGTCGCTAGTTGTCGCTTTCGCGAAAATAAGGTGTCGGCACAACAGAAGAGTCGCCACCATTCGTTATTTATCCCTCGGAGCGGGAAAGGAAACGATCGGAAAAACCTAACGAAAAAGGGTAAGACAAGGTCGTCGCAACCATTCTCTGGGTTCGGGAGTCGGTTACGTAAGGGGAAGGTATTAGCACCCCTCACGTCCGTCGTACTCGACGGGATCCACGCTTGCTTGGTTTGTCTACGGGTGAAAAACAATCTATCTACGACTGCTAAATCTAAACGGAAAGAAATTGACTCGATAGAGCGTCGCACTCTATGCCTACGTATTCTCATCAGAGAATGAGAAATCAGAGTCAACGTAGTTCGGGAAACTACGGGTTAGTTTTCTCGGCAAGACGTCGCGTCTTGGGCCTACGTATTCTCGTCAGAGAAATCAGAGCATGACGTAGTTCAGGCTAACTACGGCTAGACAAGGTGTTCTTGGTCACACGGGGGTGAGAGATTAAGTTGACGATACTAGCGTACACATTCTAGAAGTTAGGTGGACGCTGCTCGACCATTGGAGACTTAGGCGTACCTGTTTGCGGTAGAACGGACGTAGTATGTCGGGTTTCGAGGTATGGGAACCTACGGGAACTAGAACTACGGTCTGGTCTCAAATGCGCTCGGGCAAGAGAAAAGCATAACATCAGTCGTCAGCGGGAAAGTCTCGATCGCACAGCAGCGAGAGAACAAATCGGTTAGTTGTTAGTGTGCTCGCTAGGATATCGCATCCTATGCCTACATATTCTCTTCAGAGAAAATCAGAGCAGCTGTAGTTCGGCTACTTTCGGGACCACAACACAAATCTCATTTTATTAATATTCGAAAGGTTACAATGATAGAGAAATAGGACTAAACTCCTAAAAATCTTATCCAACTATCATGGAAATTCTAATGGAAAATAGTCCCCTAACAAGTGGACATTTAAATCTACTTCTAAAAGTGTAAAAATAAACTCTATGTAGAAATTATATCCTAAAAAGAAAAATAGTAAAATCTATGAGCTAATATAATATTCCTATTATTTTTATTTTTATATCTAAGAAAATCTAAGAAAACATCTAAAATATTAAATGA
Organism: Lathyrus sativus; assembly: GCA_963859935.3. NCBI lineage: Eukaryota > Viridiplantae > Streptophyta > Magnoliopsida > Fabales > Fabaceae > Lathyrus > Lathyrus sativus. The sequence continues at coordinate 23,062 of CAWUDS030001297.1, read as the reverse complement.
AAATATTGCAAAAATTAAACTCTAAAAAGAGAAAAGAAAATAAAATTCTGCCAGGGGGTGCTTTGGTTCAGCCAGGGGTGTGAGCCAGCAAAAACAATACAGAATTGGGAAACTAGGCCCAGAGCCCAGCAAAAATGCACAGCAACAGGGAGGGGGGAAGAAAAGCAATCGGAGGGTGAATCGTCCAAAACGTTGCTTCAGGGCCCAGCCCATTAGTCAAACAACAAAAAACGGGGGGGGGGGGGGGGGGGGGGGGGGGTGTGAATCGCCCAAAACAGAGGGCGTACGGACGAAGGAAACCAATGGGCCCAGCCCAGTTCACACATCCCTCTCACCTTGTTTCCTCTCAGAACCCTAACACTGTTCCTTCTGCGCCGTTCCAAACTTTCTCTCTTTCAGCTCTCTCTCTCAAACTCCACCTTTCTCAACCTTTTTGAGATCAATCTCCAGATTTCGCCTCTAATCAACAACACAGATGAATAAACAACAACAATCTGAACTATCACCTTCTCGGAAGAACGACGCGATCCATCCTTTGAGGTTCTTGGAGATTCGTGGAGGAACATTGATGAAGATCGTGAGGATGAAGCCTGCTTATGGACGATCTGGAAAAAATATCATGAAGCTTCTGAAGAAATCTTGAAGGTTTAAAGAACAACCGAACTGACGAAGATTGATGAAGATGCATGTGGATCTGAAACGGAGACGTAATGTTCTTGAAGGAAATCTAAAGAAAACCTGGATCGATGATGTTGTTTCGATGATTCCTGGAGGTTAGATGAAGTTTTTTCTGGAGAATGATGAAGATTGTTGTGACTTCTGGAAAGTTGCATGCGAAGATAATGACGAAACTGAAGATTCGTTGTGGCTTCTGGAAAGAACCTGAACGGAGATGATGAACACTCTTCGCCGGAACAAGTCGTTGAAGGTTTGTGGATCGAAGAAAACCATCAGAAGGTTGAGGATCTAGCAAGTTGTTCTTAAGAACGAAGAAGGTTGAAGCTCTTGGATTAAGATCTTGAAGAGGATCCACGCAGATCTGGAGATTCCAGATGAATGCTGATGAACATTCAAAGCGTAACTGGGAAAACGGATGGATATTGGTGAACGGATGAAGGTCTCGAGGAAGATCTATGAAGAAGATCGCATGAGTTTGATGACGACCATGAAGAATTTCAAGAACATGATGAGTTTCTGGAAAAAAATTGGTAAACCGATGATGAAGTTTCAAAGATCTTGATGAAGATGGACGAATGTTCTTCGTTTCTGGGCGAATCTGGGATGAAGAGGATGAATATTGTTGAAGATCATCAGCGTTTTCTGGAAATGTTTGAAGGATCTTGATCGTGATGGACGATGGAGTGATGAGTGTTCTGGAGAAAGGTTGCAGAATCCGGCGAGTTGCGCCACCGTGTGATTTCGCCGATGGTTTACTGGCGTGTTTGCATGGCCTCCGGCGCTGTCTCTGGTGATGGCCTGGTGAGGAAGACGCGTGTCGTTGAGGCGTCGTGCATGGGGGACGCGTGGGAGTGGTAGTGGAAGAGTGTGAAGGGTGGATATTGGTGAAGGACATGCACCTGCCACCACCAGACTATGACGTGAACGCCCGCTGTGTTTTCCATTCCGGGACACCGGGGCATGACATCGCAAACTACAGGTCTTTTAAGCATAAGGTCCAAGATTTGCTAGACGAGAAGGCAATTGAATTTGTGTCGAGCGGCATAAAGGTATCAGAAATTGATATTCCTATCCCCCATCTGAAGGTGCAAAGGGACCGGGGTATATGCTGAAATCGTTGGAGTTTGAATCCCCTTGTCCACTGCAGTTACCTGTTCCTGGGTCGAACTTGAGAGCGAAAGCGCCTGAACACAAGGAATGCCTCGATCAACATCGACAACCTCTTACTCCATCACAGCAAAACTATCAGAACCATAATCGACCTCACAACAATTTGAAAGGAGTTGATAGACAGAAGGTGCATGTCCTTCCCAAAAAAGAAAGTTGGTCGTATACCGCTCTTCTGATCGAGCCTGAAGACCGCAAGGGTCGCTCCCCTCAGCAGCAAATCAGTGTGAAAGCCTAGTACCTGAAGGCTGGCAGTCTGCATTTTATCTGTTATTTCTTTCCATTGTAATTACTTTCCTGTTAGAATTGCAAATTTTCGCTTGTAAAACTTGTTGTTTTGTCAATCGATATTGATAATGAAATAAATGTGCATGTTTTGAATTAATCCATTCGTGTTCCCTCTATTGCTTTCATTTATTTCTAACGCTTGTTTAAGTGGAATCCGGGGAGGATGACGAAAATCAAAAGATGCAGAGCTTCCGATTGTACGCTTTTGAAATGAAACCTGCTGATGATGTAAAGGCATTGTTTCAAATCCCCAAAAACCGGAGATATAAGGAAGATAATCCCTTTTCAACCCCTTTGAGCCTAGTAGTAGGAGTTCTTTCTATAAACAACAAACCCTCAATCTTAACCTAGGGCAGGGTAGGTGCTAGCTAATTTGACCGAGCGTCCAAATTGCGGAAAGGAGTGTCCATTCGAGGATCAATTACACCTCTAGAGGTCGTGCCTAAAAAACCACAATGGTTAAACGTCAAGAGTGAGACGGTCACATTATTCCCTAAAGAGTCAGACAACCAGTGTCACACGACTTGTTCGGGAAAAAAAACTCGCCAAGTCGAATCCTGAAAACGAGCGACTTAGGCAAAAATGAGGGCATCCCGCCGGACTTTAAAATTGAAAATTCAGAGGAATTAGTCCAGGCAAAAGTTAGGGAAAAACGAGAAGAATCGAAAAGTAAAAGGATTGCAAAAGAAAAAATCCTCGAAAATACGAGTCGTGTGACCCCAGGTGTCAAAGACGAAAAGTGAGTGGCTGTCACTCCAGAAACTCATGGTTTCTCGAACTACCACTCCTATACAACCTTTGAAAGGTGAACTCTAAGGTCGAATTAGCTGAACATAGGATTGGAGAACATCAAGGAGAATGCGTGGGTTAAAAATAACTTTGAGCCTTTATCCTTCCTTTCTTGAACCGTGAACCCGACCACGTTACAACCTGAAAAAGTCCTAATTGAAGTAGGTTTATTTTGAGAGCATACTTCGGTAAAGACCGCATCGAAACTGACTCCTGAAAGGATTCCTCTTGCAGCGTTGTATTAATTTTGACATTTTGATAGTTGATTCGTTTATTATATGTCATAAAAATTTTCTCCAGTGAACAGACTTGGATTTCAAAACTGTCATATGCATTGCATTTAATATATCTTTTATGCAGAACAATTTGTTTTACTTGCGAGTAAGCGCTTGACAGCAGGAAAGTTTCCGCAGTGGAAAGTTTGATCGGGGTAGAATGTAGAAGGCCTGAATACTCCGTCAAGTTATGATCGGCCGTATCAAATGATACCCAATGAAGTCAACCATCTGGGGCAATCAGGTCGAGATTCGGTAAATCTCTCATAGTCAGAAGCACTACCACGAATCAGCTAATCAGGGGCAGAGTCGTTGCAAGACTGGGGCAGACCACCCTGAGAGCACAAAGGCTATTGTCAATCAGAAGGCAATTAGTCTGAAACACCTCTTCGAGGTTCGAAACGCGAAAGTAGTTCGTAGCTAACCATCAGGGTACAAAGATTGCAGGGCCCTTTTAGGGGAAGATTTTACGAAGATCCCACGAGCTGGGAGCAGAAGTAGAAGTGAAGGAAATGTTCCTCTCTGTTTTATCGGGGTTTACCAGAAATTGACGCAGGGTCAGGGGCAAGCCATTTCGAAGTCTGCGGTTTGTGGCAAGTTTGTCTTTTCAAGTTGAAATGTTTGGATTGGGGCTTTGTCGTCACCTTTGCAGCAGATATCCAAGGAAGGGTGTTCCCCATCCAGAGCAGGCTTTATGTGAAACTTATTCCTCCCCAGCAGACGGAATTTGCTTTTCCTCCCCAGCAGACGGAAGTCAGAGTTTTTATCCCCAGAGAGTTGGGATTGCATCAGAGCAGGATCAGATTATCCTTAGCAATTCAAAATGGAATTATTCGATAAGATAAAGTCATCCCCAGTGGGTCGAGATTGAAATACCCAGCGGGGCGTGCATTCCCGAAGGGAGATTATGAATATGATTACTCCCTAGAGAGAGTCCTCGCAGAGTACAATCAGAGTACGAATCAATTCCCAGCTGAGGATCCCCAAAAACATGGTTAATCCCCACAGAGCATGCTTAGGTGATCAGTGGTTTTGAAAAGAGCATCCCCGAGTAGGATTTCCTTTTCTTTTCTCCAGCAGGTCGTTTTTCCTCCGACAGGATGAACATCATCAGCAGAGTTCGTAATTTCAAGCTTGTGAGCCATTCCCCAACAGGATGGTTATCCCCAGCGGAGTTGGTTTCACCTTTCCAGCATTTATTTTGCTGGAATATATCTGTGGTACCTGGTTATCCCCAGCGGACTTGGCTTTGTCTTCAGCATTTATTTTGTTGGAACACCTCCTCGCATTTGCATATATCATCATATTTGCATCTACCCAAACGCGTAGCATTTCCATGCTGTATGGAGCATTACGCCATTGTCAAACACATGCATTTTGAAACATAAGCCAGGTTGATTACCTCTTTGTTTTCAGGTATGTTTCCCTGTAGATAATTGAGATTACTGTTCAGGAAAGTGTCCAGATATTCAGATTTGTGGCGCGAGATATGTGATGATAGTGTTCGCCTTGTCATGTGCCCCCTAGCAGAGTTGCTTGATTAAGTTTCTTTTCTCTCTCCCGGCGGAGTTCTTCTGAGATTGCTGTTACGTCAGCATTAAAAGATTTCATGGTTTAAACTTGTGAAGTTGTTACTCGTGACTTCCCCAGTAAAGTTTTTCCTCATCAGAGTTGCTTGGTTGGGTTTCTCTTATTCCCCAGCAAAGTATTCTTCAGACTGCCATACAACAGTTTTGAAAATTTTGAAGAAGTTACCCGTGATTGGCGGAGTTGTTACCTGTGTTGACAGAGATTGTTACCCGTAATGGACGGAGAAGTTACCTATGTTGACAGAGATTGTTACCCGTAATGGACGGAGAAGTTACCTGTGTTGACAGAGATTGTTACCCGTAATGGACGGAGAAGTTACCTGTGTTGACAGAGATTGTTACACGTAATGGACGGAGAAGTTACCTGTGTTGGCAGAGATTGTTACTCGTAATGGACAGAGATTGTTACCCGTGTTGACGGAGTCGTTGCCTGTGTTGATAGAGTTATCACCCGTGTTGATGGAGTTGGTCCCGTGGAGCTGTTCGTTCAAGTCTTCGGGTGCCAAATTCGCACTTTTATTTAGTGCTTCGCATGTTTCCTTTGAAAAAGATGTCAAGTTCACGCTTTACGTAGCACCAATATCTGTTTTCAAAAATTCCCCAGTGGAGTTTTCCCTCGGGTTGCTGTCACGTCAGCATTTTAAAGAAGATTTCAGTGATTTGACGGCTGAAGTCATTACTTGTTGTCAAGGCTTCATGATTTGACTTTGAAGTTGTTGTCAGCATTTTACAAGAAGATTTCAGCGATTAGACGGTTGAAGTCATCACTTGCTGTTAGGGCTTCATAATTAGACTTTGGAGTTTGTTATATCAGCATTATACGGCTTCATAATTAGACTTTGAAGTTACTACCATCATGACAAGGCTTCATAATTTGACTTTGAAGTTGCTTTCAGCATTCAACGGTTTCATGATTAGACTTTGAAGTTTGTTGTTAGTGATTTAAAAGAAGATTTCAGCGATTTGACGGTTGAAGTCATTACTTGTTGCCAAGGCTTCATAATTTGACTCTGAAGTTCGTCAGCATGGGATGCTCCATAATTAGACTTTGGAGATGTTATCGCTATTACAGTGGCTTCATAGTTAGACTTTGAAGTTGTTGTTAGAATTTCCTCAGAAGGAGTCTAGAGGGCTTTATAATTTGACTTTGGAGTTCGATAGAGTTTTCCTTGAATTGCTGTTACGTCAGCATTGCACGGCTTCATAATTAGACCTTGAAGTTCGTTACATCAGCGCTATAAGGCTTCATGATTTGACTTTGAACTTGTTGCTGGCATTTTTAAAAGGAGATTTCAGCGATTAGACAGTTGAAATCGTTACTTGTTGTCACGGCTTCATAATTAGACTTTGAAGTTGTTAGCAGCAGTGGACGGCTTCATAATTTGACCTTGGAGTTCGTCAGTGTTAAACAGCTTCATAATTAGACCTTGAAGTTGTTGTCAGAAATTCCTCGGAAAAATTTCAGCGGCTTCGTAATTTGACTTTGGAGTTTGACAGAATTTTCCTCGAGTAGCTGTTACGTCAGCATTGCAGACTTCATAATTTGACTTTGTAGTTCGGCATAGTTTTCCTCGAGTGGCTGTTACGTCAGCATTACACGGCTTCATAATTAGACTTCGGAGTCGTCGTTAGAAATTCCCCAACAGAGTTTCCTCTAGTTACTGTTACGTCAGCATTACCACAGCTTCATGATTAGACTTTGTAGTTGTTGTCAGAAAATTTCGTCAGCATTGAATAGCTTCATAATTAGACTTTGAAGTTGTTGTTATTGGCATTGGATGACTTCATAATTAGACTTTGGAGTTTGTTGCCAGATTTTCCCCGCAGCGTGGCTTGGAAAAGGAAGATCCCGGATAGTACAGGGATGCCACACTTTACATAGCGCCCGCTTATTGTATCGTATTTTGAAGTTGATTGTTTGGATTCAATGCCTGTGGCGTCACACAGGTGGTTGATGTTGAAATCAGTTTCTTTATCAAAGGATTGATCAGTTGTTGCCGTGACAACCAGATCCAATTTGTTGGACCTTTTTTTCCCAAGCCGGTTGTGCAGTTTATTTCTACGGTTGGCAAATTTCTGGGTTCTTTGGTATTCAACCGTCTTCTACCTCGATTGTTTGAAAGTCGTTCGCTTTTCATCCAGTCGGGTCCAAGCCGCTTGAATAGGGGCAGCTGTTGCACCCCAAAATTTTCCTAACCTTATCTCACTTGGTTTATGTTTCATTGCATTAACATTTGCATAGTTATATCATTTGCATATCATGATATCATTCATATATAAGGGTATCAAGTGTGATTCTTATCAAGAGAATCCTAGCAAGAGGTCTTATTCAAGATTGAGAAGTTATCAAAGTCATCAGGAGGTAATTTTAGTGCCTAAGAGTTTAGATGCTTGCATGAAGATTTTCTCCTAACTTGAGGATCAATTGAAGACCATCATAGGGATGTGAAGTGTTGAATATGAGAAGAGGATGTGTATGGAGCTCATGGAATGCCTAGAGGGCCATGGGAGAGCTCAATCAAGTCATTGTGTCAAATGCAAGAGCCACAGTTGAGGTGCAAGCAATTAAGGTTTCATCTGGTTAATCCTAGGCCAAGGAGAGCAATTGAAGAAGATCAAATCCTACTTCTAGGTCATTGAGAACATGAAATGATATTTTGAGGTATATGATAGGTTGTCTCAAGATCAAGTTGAGAAGAATCAAGAGTGGTTGGAGTTGCTAAGTCAGGGTTCCTAGGGTAAAATCCCCTGTTTAGTGCCAAACTTCCAAGCCATGTAAGTTAAGATACAAGTCTCATATGACTTTGGCCTCCACATGAATTTTTTAGAGGTTGCTCTTAGCTTTAATTTGAGTACTAGAAGTACTCCATTAGATTTATAGAACTCAAGTTATGGTCCAGACAAGTTACAGGTCCTCAGATGCATCTGAAATTTATCTGTGAAAATCATCTAACTTCCAAGCTATTTTTGACATAGAAGGAAGTTTCACCTGAACTTTTGGACAACATGAACGTTGTTCCTCATGATCTTAGCTTTCCAAATTGTATTAGAAGTCTTCCATCTGATTTGTAGCACTCAAGTTATGAGGTTTACAAGTCAGGGGTATTTTGGGAAAGTGAGATTATAGGCCATTTTCAATCATAGGTCAAAATCTCCAACTTGCACTTGTCAAATGGATTTTTGTTCAACATGGAACTTGTTCAAAATGTGGTTTTTAGGCTAACCAAGAACTCATGGTGATTTGATTTGGCTCATATTAAAGATTGGTGTGAAGTGGTTTGAATAAAGAAGAAATTCAAAGGCATTTTTGGTGGGAAATTGAAATAAATGGTTATGGGTCCAAAACAAGTCAAATAACCATTCATTTTAATCAGAAAATATATTTTAGAAACATTGGCAATTATGGAATTTTCATTTGAAGTGTGCTTCATTGCCTTTCACAATATTTCTTCACATAAAAGTTACATCACACAACTCTTTCACAAAGGGAATGTGGAGATTCCTCTTGGGCTGAATTCATTCAAAATGAAATATGTAAGTCATCCGAAGCTTCCAATGCAAGCTATGAAGCCAATTTCATGCATTGCCATAACCAAAATTTTGAAGAAAAGTTGGACTTGGATTTTTAATTTTGGGCTTAGGCCTGAGCTCTAGAAGGTTCTAATCAGTTCTATATATGTTTAGAAACTCATTTGGGCAAGGGTTGGTGATTCATTGGAGCTGAACTGAGAGATTGCACTTCAAGTTTCAAGCAAGCAACTCAATTTCGAATTCTCATTTCAAGGAGTTTTCAGATCAAATCGAAGATTGGATCATCTTTCGTTCACTTCATTGAAGAAATCTGGAGGTTTTGAGAGCAAGAAACGAGTCGTAGATACTCCGATTCGAAGCTCTAAAGTCGGTACGTAAATCTCCACTTTCCTATAGTTTTAGGATGAGTTAGTTAGAAATATTCATGTGGTTAGGACCGGGAAGACTCGTAGATGATTTTAGGATTAATAAATTGAGATTTATAGACACTTTTCGTTCGGACATGTTTTCTTGCTGTTGATTTATCTCCTTGTACATGGAGTTTTGGTGGATTCTAAGACCGTAGTTGCGTTCCTTGCGAAATTTGCTTCGATTTCGGTCCAAAAAAACGTGCGAATCGGTTAATTTTTGAGGGAGTTATGGTTGATGGAAGTCGCCAGATTTTTCTCACGGCCGGCCGGTCCCAACAGCAGCCCGCGGGTGGTGTTTTTTTTTATTTGGAGAAGAAGCTCCAGGACCGTCGGATTAGAATGGAAGACAAGGACTTAGTCTCAGGATCGGAGCGCTCACAATGCGCCACATCACCCAGTCATGAAACGGCGTCGTTTTGGTCCTAACAGGCACCGAGCTCGCGCGGGTTCGATACCTGCACAAGACAATTCCCCAATTATTCTGATTTCCACCTTATTTCTTTATTTCTTGTTTTCTTTTTTCTTTTTCTGTTTTATTGCCTGTTTGCTTTTAATTGTTTAAAAATAGTAAAATTGATCAAAAAATTACGAAATTTTTTCTCATGATTCTTGAATACCTTAAGAAATTTTAGGAACTGGTTTTACATTTTTAGGATTTAATTCAAATTAATTTCATTTTTTCTTTTGTGCTAACGTCCATTGTTATGCATAATTGATACCTCTGTTTGTTGATTTTTGTTCTCCCATTTGGTATTGAATTTTGTCTTGAGATTTTGATGGCTGTTAGGTGAGATATGTATGCTCCCTTAGGATTTTTATTAGAGTTTTCAATAATTGAAGGTTCTGTTTTAGGTGAGATGTTTAGAGCCTTCCCAACTTATGGTTTATCTTGACACAATTCAACTTAGGATTTATTTAGTGGAGCTAGAAGTTGATTTAGGCTTTGATATTTGAACCCTAGAATGTTAAAACATGCATCTTCCCGTAGGAAATTTCTTAGATTTTTACAACTTAGTTTTCTATTTTAGATAGAATTTGCAAGTAGGTGTTGCTTTTGGTGTTCCTTCTTTGGTGCCTTGCCTTGTTCGATCTTGTTGGTGGCTTTGGAGCTTGAAGGGCTTGATTTCCTTTTTGGAGGAGGTGCTGGACATCTTGTAGCTGCTGTGGATTGGCTTTGGAGCATAATTTGGAGTTTTCTTTCTCTTTTAGGAGCTTTTTAGAAGCTTATAGGATTAAGATGTTAGGAAGAGCCATTAGAACTAGTTCTTTTCTTTTCCTTAAAAATAGAATGCATTGTTTGCTTCTATCCTCATCCCATGATGCAAAGTCCTCTTAAGGAAGCCCCATCTCTCCTTTGGAGGGATGAGTGGCATGCCTTAATGAGTAGAACTTTTGAGGATGCACTTTCTTTCCATGTTGGTTCCTGATGAATTCCTTTGGTCTTCATCAGGTTTCCTAGCATTGTAACTTGATCTCAATGATAATTTCTCTTCTTGTGGAGCTTGCTAGAGTTTGAAGATGAAGAATTGAAGAAGCTTGAAGATAGGAGCTAACTTGAAAATGAAGACTCTTTGCTGTCATTTTGCTGTCAATTCATTTTGCTGACCAGAGCTGCTGTTAAAGGTTGAAGTTGTTGTCTGTAGAAGATTGTTGCTGCTGCTTCCTTTGTTTTTCTTTTGTTGTATTGTCTATTTGCTTGTGTTGCCTACCCTTAGGTTTGAGGTGGAGCTTGCCTCCCCTTGCCTGTTTTTTTCTTAGGTTTGAGGTTGAGCCGGACTCCCTTGCCTCGCTTGTACTGTTGCACAGCAGGCATTTTACTGTTTACTGTTTACTGCGTGCTTTCTTTTGCTGTTTTCCCCTAGGATCTCTGATTTCCTCTGTGCAAGAGGGAATTATGATAGACATTAGGTTTCTAAACCATGCATGATAATTGTAGGTAGATTCCCTTTCAACCATAGTTTTAGGGCGTCTTTCTCTTCTCATCTCAAAACAATTCAAAAATACAATAATAAGGTTAATTGAAGTCGTACGTTACGAGCCTTAAGCTATCTGGGAAAAGGTTGGTAGAGGGCCTCTCTTCAGTAATCTGGATGTTTAGTGTGGTACCCTTTGGGTGACATACAAGGCATTCACTCTTGGGTCATAGTATCTAGTGCGATGGAGATTGCGAACATCCTAAAAAATAGTTCTTTCGTCAAAGATTCAAACAAACATTCAAACTCTGTTTTTGTCCTCTTGGACCCTTAATCTGGAAAACCCTTTCATAAAGAGATAAAAAACTGTAAGACAAACTTGTGTCTTCCGTAGCCCGAACTACGTTTGCTCTGATCATTCATGCCGTATGAAAGTACGTAGGCACGAGATGCGATATCTCGGCGAGCAACCTTCCCCCTTAACCCGTAGTTAGGCGAACTACGTTGACTCAGATTTCTCGTTCCAGACGGGAATACGTAGGCATAAAGTGTGATACTTTGCCGAGTCATTTTCTTTTCTTTTTAGACCAGACCTTTAGAGTATATAGATAAACACACCCTTAGATAGAAAACAAGCGTGGATCCTGTCGAGTACGATGGACGTGAGGGGTGCTAATACCTTCCCCTTGTGTAACCGACTCCCGAATCCAGGATTTGGTTGCGATGAACATTCCTTTTCGTCTTTGTGTTAGGTTTTCTCTGAGCGTTTCCTTTCCATCTGTTGAGATAAATAACGCACGGTGGCGACTTTTCTGTCATGGTCGGCGCCGATTTTCGCAGTAGAGACAGCTGGCAGCCAAGGTCCTGCTCGACAGAGCTTCTGCCCAACGAGGGAGAGGCAAGGGCTAGCTGGTTGGCCGCGAGGGTCCTGCCCCTCTTTGCGGAGTTGAGATGTCCCCACCTGACCGTCGCCATTGGTGACGGGGACGTGGTCGGAGTTGTGAACAACGTCGTCATAGCGTGGGCTAGTCCTGATCCTGAAGTTTTGAGAGATGAAGCTTTGGTTCTCTGCTCAGAGGAACGGGGAAGCTAAGTTCCCACAGACGGCGCCACTGATCTGACCTGATCAGAAGGGGATCGCTGGCTGCCACGTGTCTTCGATTTACTACCTGTTCACTGGTGTTGAAGAAGAGGAGGGGGTGTACCTGCAAGGCACTTCGATGCCAAAGTAAATCGTATGGGCAGTGTGATCACAAGTACAGAAAAAGGATAAGAATCAAATACCTGACCCTCTTGGAGAAGAGGGTATTTCTAGAGAGACCCCTGCGCAGGGCCAACGGTCATTTGAGTTAGGCTGGATGGTCAGGCCCAACCCAAGTGACTACTAGGGCTTACGTGGCGTAATAAAGACCAGAACTTGGTCTTCGCCCTAGTTCAACTACTCCGTGAACTCCGGAAAGTGGGTTGACCTGCTCTTTCGGAAGTGGGTAGTTGGTGGATGACATGTCCCCACGAAGGGGAGCACGTGGAGAACGTGTGGAGGACACGTTGTTCTGCCCGACAGAGGGAAGGTTCTTCCCGACGGGAGAAGTGTCTGGTCGACGGGAAGTCTTGTGCTCGACACAAATGAGGAAGGTTCTGCTCGACGGGGCAGTGTCTGGTCATCATGGAGTCTTGTGCTCGACACGGATGAGGAAGGTTTTGCCCGACGGGGCAGTGTCTGGTCGATGGGGAGTCTTGTGCTCGACATAGATGAGGAAGGCTCCTTTGGGTCTCCCCCCAAGTGTATGTGGGATGGGCCTTCCTGGTCAGGTCGGGGCCCAGGCCAGAACAGTAATATATTTTGATATGTTAGCATGCATTAAATAGTATTAGTATTGACCATTAAAATCTTTTTATGAAATTGAATGTATTTTTCTAATTTTTTTTTTTAATTTCCCTTACAAATTGTAACTGCTTCTAACATTCTTAACTGTTGAAACTTAAACTGCATAACTCTACCATTTCAGATGCACGACATTTGTTTCCATGTCTTTCATTTCCAAACCCATGATAATAGTAACTTAATGCCATTGTAAATCATTTTTGGATGTTTGGATGCTATATATACTTTTTCAATTTCACATCTACTGAAGGCATAGATTATATATTCTGCATTGTTCAAATTATTTGTGCTTTTCTTCTCCACGCATGTAAGTCATGTTTGTTTATCTATAGATTAGGCGTGGTATGTGTCAATTTGGATGTATATTCACCAAAGTATGATATGAGAACTAACCATTTACATTGATGTCTATGAGGTGAATTAAATTTAATTGAATTGCGTTGTAGAAAATAGTTTTGATTTGATATTACAGGAAGTGATTGAAGAAAATTTTTATGAGAAATCATCTTCTGATGATATATCAGTTTTCGATGAATTATTTTTGCAATAATAGTTCATGGATACCCAATTTAACCACAATACCACTGGGAAAATGTATAAAAAAATGTAATATAGAGACGGTTGATTATATTTGTTGCATTAAATTATGTGTCTACAATATACATAAAATGAAAGGAGTTGTATTATGTCTTCTCATACAATTTTCCTTTTAATTATAGGGATTGCTACAACTATTTATTAAAATAAGACCTACAATTTATCAATATCGAATGTTATCCTTAACCGTAGTTATTAAGAAAAAATGTAAGCTTTTGCTTGCTACCCTTAGCAATAGTAGTTATTACATAAGACCCTCACTATTTTTTTTCCTACAAGTACAAGTAGTAGTTGCAATGACTTCTTTCTTCTTTACTCTCTAAATTATTTTTAAATAAATTTGTTGAATAAAAAATAAGCAATAAATATGTTTTATATTATATCAAAAAGACAAAGGTAAAATGATTCATTGTGTCCTTTTATATCTATTAATCATCTAAGAAGAGAGTGAAAACGTACAAAATGTTAGAAACTTTCTTATTCTTGCTCAGTAGACAATAATATTTTTATAGTTTAATTATCATCAGTTGTCTTTATGGTATATTGTTATTAGTTTTTAAAAAAATAAACTAATATAAGAATGCATATCACAAAGTTCATTACATAAATAATTTAAATTAAAATTAAAACTAATAAAAAAGTACTCATTAATGTGCACATAATTTAAAAAATACTTCATACAAAATATACACACATTTATTTTTCTATGTTGTGCGCATTAAAAAAAGCGGACAGACGGACACGGGAGTGCCCGTCTGAACGCTAGTATATATAAAGAGAATACACAATTTTGGTATGACGTATTTTCTATTCCTTAATTACTCTTCACTTACTTCATATATTACAATTCAAAGCTTTAATTTAAATAACTTTCACATACAAAAACTTTCTAGAGGTTATTGTGAAAGAGAGACTAGGGATATGTAATAACTATCTAGAAGTTATAAGGAAGGAAAAAATATAAGTTCATGACAATATAAACTTCATAAAGAAAAACAACTATCAAATGGATAGTTTTATCTCTCTCTCATCATACAAAATGGTAACACATGTTCCTCACCTTCCTCTTTATTTCCTACTTTTTTTCTTCTTTTATTTCACAACAATATTTGATTTTGAATTAGTATTTTTTTTCTCTTTTCAATGGTTTTCTATTATTATTTTCTAATGTTTAACCATTTTTGTTTAGATAATAGAAATATCCTCTATAACATGAAGGAATTGGAGAAATGAAATGCGTCATTTTCTCGGTAATAGATGTGCTAAAAAAATCAAAAGATAAAGAAATTATTACAATAGCAACCATTCCATGGTAGAAAATGCTTCCCTATTTTTTTATAATGTTTTTTGTGTTGATTGTTATTTTTATATTTTTTTCTTCAGATTTATAGGTTTCATATGGAATAGAAAGGAAAATAGATTTTCTTCATTTCTTCATTTAAACTTGATTTTTCACGTGTATATAATTTTTTCATCTAAACTAATAATAGAAGGTTTGTATTATGTTAACAGTTCAAATATTTTGTACATAACTATTGAGCAATTAAGAAAAAAAACTGACTCATTCACATATATGTACACTTATGTGGGTCACGACACAATCAATTGCGTAGTTATTCAAAATTACTGTAACAAAGAAATAAAATTTTTTGTTGTATCTTTATTAAAAAAATTTACTAGTGTTCGATTTCATCTTTAAATTTATCTTTCCTTTATCTTTTGCTATTTTATTTTTGTTCTTTTGCAAACAATAAGAGTCTTTTGTTGCAAATAATAAGAATATGATATCATCAATTGTGTTTATCACTTTTATATTCACACAAAATCACAATAAATAAAATATCTTAAATCATTGTTTCATATATAATTTAAATGGTTGTTTCATATATAGTTATATGTTGTCGCAAATAAAAGTAATTTTCATGACTGGATTAGGGGAATAGGATTTTGTTTTCTAGAAAAAAAACTCACTCTTATTTATAATTCATTAATTAAAATAATATTTAATTCTAATAAATTTATAAATAATGTATCCTTTAATTAACAATAACTCTTTATTATTAATAAACACTATTTTAAAACTATATCTTAGATATCTTTATATTATATATTTTATACATAATAATTCTCACATATATTATGTGGTCCATAAACTCTTAGGGTGTGATCTAGTAGGATCCAATTATTATAATAATGAACTCTATAATATAATGTCTATAAATCATAATTGACCTCTAACAAAATACTATTATGGCTTAAAATAATCGAAATGTAATTCTCTATCAAATATTTCATTTCATAATTAGCAATTGCATGTTCGATTTAAAGGACACAATTTATTTAGTATTAAAAAAAATTATTAATTTTTATTTATTTATTGGTGCAAAAGATGAAGAAGATGAAAATGGAGGAAGAGAGAGAAAAGGGAATTGAAATAACAAACTTCCAGTACTCTTGTAAAATAGTTATAGCGAATGGCTACGCCACTACATTATTGATAGCTACACTTGTTTATATACACAAACAATGATGCCATGTAGGAAAGATGCTAACCTACACTAGCTAGGTTAAACTTAACAAAACTAATACCATTACTGAATATGAATTATTTCTAACACCATTCCTTAATTCATATTCAGCTAATTAAAACTAACAACACCAATTTCATCCTCAAGTGGAGAAATTAATCAGCCTTGATCACTTTCGTCCAAACATCTGATAGCTTCTTTTGAGTGGTACAGTGCATAACTTCTAGCACTCCATTTTGAACCTCACTTCTCAGAAAGTGATATTTAGTCTCAATATGCTTGCTTCTCCCATACAACATTGGGTTCTTGGCAAAATTTATTGCAGACTTGTTATCAATCATCAACTTTAGAGGCTTGTTTACATTGATCTTTAGATCCTGGAGTAAAATTAGAAGCCAAACATCTTGACATGCAGCCATAGCACCTACAAGGTATTCAACTTCACAGGTTAACAAAGAAATAACTGGTTTCTTCTTGGAACACCAAGAAATAGAACCTCCCAGATACTTAAACAAAATCCAATTATGCTAATTTGTCTCCACACTAATTATAGTCTGAGTAACACATCAACTTTAAATTATCCTTTTCACCATAAGGGGAATGGAAGGTCCACTTCCCCAGAGAGGATGATCACATATGCTCGTCATACGGGGAGAGGTTCCCTATGTACGAGTATGTTTTCAAGGAGATAAGGCCGACGCTGCCCTTTACGGATTTCCAAAAGGCAGTCTTTGTACACTTGGACTTGGCACCCTTGCAGTTGCATCTAAACTCGGTTGTCTTTATACGGGCATTCGAGCTGGTGTGTGAGTATCTGGAGATTGAGTTTACTCTCCCTCTGTTCTTCACTGTCTTCCACCTCCAACTACAAGTAACAGGGAGGAAATTTGGCTAGGTCTCTCTGAAGCAGGGAAGAAAGTTGTTTAAAACCTTTCTCTGAGTCCATCCAAACATTCAAAGAGAGGTTCTATGTTATTAAGCCTGTATTAGAGGAAGCCTCCGATTCAACCTTCGTCTGGAAGGTCTCCACGGATGAAAACGGGGAAGACTTGGTGGACGAGCATGGCAAGATAGTTGCTCAGCGGCTGTTCCAGTTCCCTTATTGCTGGAGTGAGGCCCATTTTACCCGCTCAACTGACAATTAAATTGTCACCCCTCATCAGTTGGGGGATGATGACCGGATTAGCTATGCCAAGATGGTGGCATATGTTGACAGTTTTCTTCCTGCCCAATGCGTGACTCGTGCTAGGAAGATCATTTACGAGGAAGATGAGGGTCCTCAGGTGGAGACCCAGTATATTAACACGAAAGGGGCTCGGTCGAGGAACCGCCGTCAGGCATGAGTTTTTTCTTTTTTTACTAGAACCCTGCTTAGATTTGCGTAGGTGGCGCAATGCTTTTACCTGGGCGCGCGTCTATGGTCAGTATGTTATGCTCGTCGCATGGGCGAGACATGTCGATATTAAAAACCTTAGCGGTACAATTGTTTCATCTTTTTATCATACCATGGTCGAGCTAGTTCTTCCCCGGTAAGGTGTTCTAGGTAGTAGGTCACATTCTCTATTTTTGCTCTAACACGGTAGGGTCCTTCCCAGTTTGCAGCGAGCTTGGCTTCGCCGAAATATTTGGGATTCCTTCTTAGGACGAGACCACCTACTTAGAATTATCGTCGTATAACCTTGGCATTATGTCTGATTGCAACTTTTGTTTCAGCGAGGCCTTGCGGAGGGCTACTCCTGATCGTAGCTCTTCGACTAAATCGATCTCCTCTCTCAGTGTCTCGCTATTCGTTTCCTCGTCCAAGGGCGCTTCGGTCCGCCTGGAGGGCACCCGAGTCTCAATGGGGATTACCGCCTCTGTCACGTATGCTAGGCAAAAAGGGGTTTCCCCGGTTGAAGAATGGGGTGTAGTACGGTAGGCCCAGAGCATGCTGTGCATCTCCTCGACCCATTGCTTCTTTGTTTCTCTAGTCTTTGCTTGAGGCCCCGTAGGGTTACTCTGTTTGTTGCCTCGGCTTGCCCGTTAGTCTAGGGATGCTCAACTGACGCGAAGTGTTATTAGTACCCAGTTGGGCGACGAACTCCAGAAATGTTTTGTCTGTGAAAATGTGTTATGTTATCGGTGACGATCGCTTGGGGAATGTCGAAGCAGACAAGGATGTTTCGCTCGTAGAAATGAAGTATGTTGTGGGGCCTTTATTTTGGCTAGAGCCTCCGTTTCTACCCACTTGGTAAAGTAATCCACGCCTACTATTAAGTAATTATTCTAATTTGACCCTACGACAAATGGTCCTAGGATTGGGCCACGTGGAGGACATTGTTTTGAGTTTATTGGGTGGTGCCAAGTACATGTCTCCATGTCGTTGGAACTTGTCACATTTCCTTCACGTGTTCTTTTGCATCGTGTTACATGGTCGGCCAATAATATCTTGCCCGTAGAGCTTTCTTGGCAAGGGATCTCCCCCCCGAGGTGTTGGGCGTTGATTCCCTCGTGGATCTCACACAGGACGTGGGTGACCATTTCTTTCTCGTTGTATTTAAGGAAAGGGATGGAAAATCCCCGTCTATAAAGCTTGCTTTCGACCAGGGACATATGAGCAGGCCCTGCGCCTCACTACGCTAGCCTCCTTGGGGTCGGACGGTAGTTTGTCCTTCGTGAGGTAATTGTATACGGGGGTCATCCAACAATGGCTTGTCACTGACGACGTGTACGTCGAGGGTCGTGGGCGCCCTCTCAATGCTAGGTTGTGGGAGTATTTCCTAGATGTCAGATTTGTTCCTCATTTCTTTTTTGTGCTTTCTAGTTTTGACAGGATGTCCGCCCAGATGTTGTGTTCGCGTGGAATCTGTTTCACTTCTACGGAGGTAAACTTCAACATCTTCTTTTTAACTAGGGCCAAGTATTCAGGCAGGTTATCATTTTTGACCTGGTAGTCTCCCCAGACTTGGAGGGCCACGAGCTGAGAACCGGTGCAGATGATGACTTCTTCTACTCGCAAGTCTTCGGCAAGGCGCAGAGCTGCGAGGAAAGCTTAATACTCGGCCTGGTTCTTGGAAGTAGGGAAGAACAACGTGAGCGAAACATCGATGAGGATCCCTTCCTCATTTTCTAGGAATACACCTGTCTTGCTCCCTGCTGAGCTAGATGTTCCGTCGATAAGATAATCCATTTGCGGGCACCCCTGGTAGGGTAGTCGGGCAAGGTCATTTATGTGATGAAATCATCCAATGCTTGCGTCCTGAGGGCCTTCTGCTCTTGTACTAGATGTCAAATTCGGACAGTTCTAACGACCATTTGAGCATACTGTCGACCATATCTGGACGACCTAACATTTCTTTATGGGATGGTCCGTGTGTACCACAATTGTGTGGGCCAGGAAGTAGTGCCTTATCCTTCTCGCCGCGTTGATAAGGGCTAGGGCCACCTTCTCTATTTGTTGGTACCTCAGCTCTGGCCCTTAAGGTACCTTGCTCGTGAAGTAGATGGGCTTTTGCTCGTCTGGTGTTTCGCGAATAAGGGAGACGCTAACAACCTCGGTTGCGACAGCGACGTAAAGATAAAGAGTTTTCCCCGTTATCTAATCGGAAGAGGACTGGTGGATCTGAAGAGCTTGTTTTAGGTAGAAGAGGGCTTTGTCTCATTCCTCCATCCATTCGAACGCGACCTTCCTTGCGGAGGAGTTTCAAAAGGGGAGGGTATGTTGGGCAGACTTGGCCACAAAACGGGATAGCGATGCAAGCATCCTGTTTAGGGACTAGATGAACTTCTTTGAGTTCGGTGTGGGGAACTCGAAGAAGGATCTGCACTTGTCGAAGTTAGCTTCAATTCCTCGTTCGGTAGATAGAACCGAGGAACTTGCCCGCTCGTACCCCGAACGTGCACTTCTCCGAATTAAAGCGCATCATGTACTTCCTGGCCTGCTCGAAGACCTTCCTCAAGTGGGTTGTGTGATCGGATTCCTCGTGGGACTTCACGATCATGTCGTCCATATAGAAATTCGAGCATGTCTCCAATTTCTCCTTGGAAGACTTTGTTCATCATCCGTTGGTAGGTAGCGCCAACATTTTTCAAGCCGAAGGGCATTACATTGTAGTAATAATTCCTGATTCGGTCATGAAGGTCGTGTACCTTTTGTCGCTTTTTGCCATGGGTATTTAGTTATAGCCCAATACACGTCCATGAAAGATAACAATTTATTTCCTGTTCGGTCATGAAGGTCGTGTACCTTTTGTCGCTTTTTGCCATGGGTATTTGGTTATAGCCCTAATACGCGTCCATAAAAGATAACAATTTAAAACTGGCCGAATTTTTAATTAGTTTATCTATGTTGGGGAGGGGATATGCGTCTTTAGGGCATGCCTTATTAAGATTGGTATAGTAAATGAACATTTGTCATTTTCGGTTAGTCTTTTTCACGAGTACAACATTGGACAGCCAAGTGGCGTACTTGGCTTCCGAGATAAAGCTCGCCTCTAACAGGTCTTTTACAGCCTGTTGGAAGCCTCCCGTCTTCTCTGGAGACTGTCGTCGTCTACTTTGAGATACTGCCTTAACGACAGGGTCGATAGTGAGGTGGTGACAGGCTGCATCAGGGTCTAGTCTAGGAATCTCTGTGGCGCTCCACGCGAACATATCTGTATTCTCCTAGAGGCAAGCTCTCAGTTGTTTCCTCACAAGCTCGGGGAGTCCGGTATCATATTCACTCCCCGTTGGGGGGTCGTCACCGAGCAAAGCAAGTTCGAACTCTCCATCGGATGGAAGGCTTCGCTGCTACTGGTGGACGTGAAAGGGTTGCTCGAAGATGACTGTATCTCTTTTCCCTTCGCCTTCAAGATCTTCAAGTCGTCTTTGGAGAAATGGATTTCAAGGTCGATGAAGTCGACGCGAGGAAGTGGCTTTGTTTCTTCGGTGTTGCTGGGCAGAGAAGACTTGCTGGGAGTCTTTGGCCTGACGGTGATGGTGTTCAGCCCCTTTGAGGGTGTCTCGAACATCTCCTTGCGACTTCAATGTCTCTGTGCAGAATTGTCACGAGACCTGTCGAAGTATAATATTTCATCTTTAGATGCACTATTAAAGGTACAACCACCAATTCGGCCAGAGTTGGTCGTTCGAAGATGCACTGGTATAACGATCAGCAATCAATGACCAGGAACTGAACCTTGATTGACATGGCCGTTTTGACGGACCCGAAGGTTACGATCAACTCTACGTAACCCCATGGCTTCGTTACCGACCCATTGAAAGCATGCAGAATCGGAGTCCACGTAGGGAGTCGGATGTGATTCGTCAGATGGAGGGTGGAGAACAGCTGTAAATACATAATATCGACTGAGCTGCCTTGGTCGACGAGAATTCGTCGAACATCAAAATTTTCTATCTGGGCCCTCACGAGCAAAGGGATGTTGGCGTTAGGGGCTCCACCGAGGAGCTTCTCGCGGTAAAAGCAGATGAGAACAGACTCTCCCCGGACCCTATTCAGGGTGGAGTTTCGGTTCGAGCTGTTCTTGATAAGGTGCTCAAATTTTCTTTTGTGGACCCTACAATAACTTTATTGAAGCCCCCTCCGGAGATGACCATGGCAGAGGGAAAAGTCTCCCATGGGCTATGCATGACAAAATATGGAGGGGTGCTAAGCCCCTCGGGATGTAGAAATATTTAGGCCGCGAGGTGCTCATAGCGGCCTGAAGGCTGGTTTCTTCGAAGGAAGGCACCTCATCCTTGACCTTTTTGGACTCCTGGGCGTCCTGCCGAGGAGCATCCTTTCGTTTGGAGAACTGCTTCAACTTTCTGTCCCTGATGAGTATCTCTATGGCATCCTTCAAGTGGATGCAGTCGTCGGTCATATGGTCGTGGCTCTTGTGGAGCCGACAATATTTTGACTTGTCAGTGTTTGGTTTGGATGGTATCTGCTTTGAAAACCGGACTCTCGCCTGCCAGAATTCTAAGTTGGCATATTCAGAAAGGATCTTTTCCTGAGATACTGTCAGGAGAGTATACTCGTGGAACCGGCCGAAGGTCCCTTTGTTGTCCCAGCGCTCTGGGGGACGGTCTTCGCGCCTTTTATCTCCTCGACGAGATGTCGAGGGCTCGTCGAACCAGAAGGATTTGGCGTTCTCATAATGTCTCAAATCTAGAGCAAAATTGACAGTCTCCTTCTCTTTGTACTGGATGTATGCTTGTGCTTTGAGGAGGAATGCGTCCAGCATTGTTAGGGGCTGAATGCTACAGATTTAGCAAACTCCATGTGGGGACGGAGCCCACGTTCGAGAAGAAACTTCTTCAAGTCATCTGTCGTGAAGACTTGGACAACTTTCTTATTGAACCTTTCGATGTAGGCTCGCAGGGATTCATCCCTCCCTTGAATGATGGCCTAAAGAGAAGCTTCAGTCTTCGGGTGCTAGCGAGGACGCCATGAAGTGTCTGGAGAACATTCTCCCCAATTGCCTCCATGAAGTGATGGAATCATCGGGGAGTCTTTTGTACTAGGTCATTGCCCATTTCCTGAGTGTGGTCGGGAATAACCTACATTTGATAGCACCCCGGATGCCGTCGTAGTTGAGTAGCACATCGATATTTTTGATGTGCTCGTCGGGATTCGTAGTACCATATTAGGTGCTCAGAGAAGGGGGTTTCTCCAATCCCTTAGGAAGGTGCATATCCATGATCTCCTGGGACAAAGGGCCGCGAGGCTTGTTGTCGCTACTGCTGCTGGACCAAGACGAGGAGCGGGTGTCCCGTCTGTAGGCAGGATGGCAATCTCGACGGGGAGATGGGGTTCATGCCGGACCCTTGGATCTGGGTGGAGGCGAACACAGGGACTCTGCTCGGTGATCTCTTCTGGTCCTCTTGGGTTGCGGGGAATGCTGGTTTCGAGGAGAGATGTGGTCGTGCTTTCTGACGGTCTGGGTTTCTGGCTCCGGAGGCATTCGACGGTTTCTTCCGCGCTGGGGAGGAGGACTCAATGGTCGTTGATGTTCTTTTCTCGGCGGAGGGGATCTTGGACGATAGAATTCTTCTAAGGCTCCAATCCTCGCGTTCTGATTGAGGATTAGGAGGTTGGTCGTGTTGAGAACCTCGAGGAGGGCAGCCATGGTTGGGTCAGTGCTGGGCAGAATTGGATATGGCAGGTGCTTCGGGACGAATGGGACCTCTTTGTGATATACACGAACAGGGGATGGAGAAGCGGTGGCTCCATCCCTTTGTCGGAGGACGTCGCCACCGAGAGAGGTGGTTGCTCCGTTAGTATCAGTCTTGCTGACGGGGAAGACAACAGAGTTGCGAGCATCATGAGTGTTATCACGGTTGGCCATGATCAGAATTTGTAAGAACTGTTTTGGTCTTGAATCTACGCGGGAAGAAAATACGGGGATAACAAGATTCCCACAGACGGCGCCACTGATCTTAACGACTGA
>CAWUDS030001296.1:0-50949 GCA_963859935.3 Lathyrus sativus | reverse complement strand
TTGGGGTTTGCAGAATATGGCTTCTTCGTTCCTCCCGATGAGGATCCACCACCATTCAAAATCTTACCAGACTTGATTCCACTCTCCAATCTTTCACCAGCGATCACCAGATCAGAAAACCCTGCAGACATGTAGCCTATCAACTTCTCAAAATACACGCCAGGTAACGAAGCCATGAATAAGTCTATCATCTTCCTTTCAACCAAAGGAGGTTGCACTCTTGCAGCCAGATCCCGCCACCTTTGGGCGTATTCCTTGAAACTCTCAGAATTTTTCTGTGACAAACTCTGTAATTGTACCTGATTGGGTGCCAAATCACTATTATATTGATAATGACGCATAAAAGCCTCGGCCAATTCTTTCCAGCTGCAGATATAGGTCCTCTCAAGCCCCATATACCATTCCAAAGAAGCCTCTGCCAGACTATCCTGGAAGAAATGCATTAGTAGCTTTTCATCACTGGAATAAGCAGACATTTTCCTGTAGTCGCCAGCTATCGCAACTGCAAAAAACACCCGGCGGAAAACAGAAGAGTCGCCACCTTTCGTTATTTATCCCACAGAGAGGGAAAGGAAACGATCGGAAAAACCTGAAGAAAAGGGAAAAGACAAGGTCATCGCAACCAAGTCCTAGGTTCGGGAGTCGGTTACGCAAAGGGAAGGTATTAGCACCCCTCACGTCCGTCGTACTCGACGGGATCCATGCTTGTTGTCTATCTAAGGGTGTGTTTAAACTATCTAAGCTATAGGCTTTAGGACAAAAGAAAAAAAGAAAGGAAAATCGGCATAGCATCGCCGCTCTGTGCCTACGTATTCCCTCGTGCAATGAGAAAGTCAGAGTCAAAGTAATTTGGCTAACTACGGGAGAAAGGGGGAAGGTTGCTCGCCAAGACATCGCGTCTTGTGCCTACGTACTTTCATCTGGTATGAAAGATCAGAGCAAACGTAGTTTGGGCTGGCACGAAACCACAGGTTGATTAAGTGTTTTAGTCGAGTAAGGTTAAACCTCCGTTCCAGCAGTTAGGGACTAAGCCTGTTTGCGGTAGAACCGAAGCTTAACAACACTCTTTTCTGAAAAAAGGTTTTCGATTAATCCCGAAGGAAAAAATTTTGAAATTTGTTTTGTGTTTTTTAGTGAAGTGAATTAATTCGGTTTGTGATTCACGTTGCACTAAAGACTATGACATGGAGGCGAATGTGTCGTATATCGCCCTCAAACGGGACGTATACTAAACACCCTAGATAAGCGAGAGGAGACCTCTCACTCATCATTCCCCATGTAGCTTAAGGCTTGTAGCGCACAACGTTTATCGCCTTTACTAGATGGATTAGAATTGTTTTAAGATGAGAAAGAGAGACGCACGAAAGGTCTAAGGGAAACTCGGCCCTAACGTTGTCATGCAAAATGGTCCTAAAGTGTGGATGAGAAGGGGGAACATCTACCCTAATGTTAGCATGCTTGGATTGAACACCTAATGTCTCTCCTACTCCCATCCTAAACGGAGGGACTAGGAATCCTATGGGGATCATGGCAAAAAGCACAAGAAGAACAAAGGAAGGACCAATCACAAGTAGAAAATGCATACACGAAGAAAACATGCAAAGAGGGAGGAACAAAGTGTGGGGCAGCAGCCGCCACAAGCACATCTCAACCCCTTTGGAGCAAACAAAGATGCAAAACACAAGATGAAATGCATATGCAAAGATGCAAGCAAACATGATCATGCAAATGCAAAAAGAAAATGAGCGGATGAGATTTAACGGGAGAAGACAATCCTCTACAACCGTCGACCATCAATCATCAAAGAAAATGGGAGGAAAAGAAGTATGGGGCAGCAACTGCCACAAGCGCATCTCAACCATAGTTCTTCGCTCAAGCAAGCAAGGATGAACATCACATTGAACAACATGTACAAATATGCATTCATGTGGAAATTGAACAAAACGAGTCGACAAAAAATCATGATCAAACGATTAAGAACAGTGACATATATACCAAACATCACACTCCTAATGCATCACGCTGGTCTATGGTGGTTCGAAGTGGAAGGGTATGCAAAAACACCTTGAAAAACAGCAAAACAGGCCCACTGTTACAGTGTTAATCGGTTAACCCCTGGGGTTAATCAGTTAACACCTTAAAAAGTTTGGGAAATCTGGAATTTTGAACAGGTTAATCGGTTAACCATATGCGTTAACCGATTAACACTGTTAATGTTTGAAAAAATTTGAAAGTTTGAAATGGTTAATCGGTTAACCCTATGCGTTAACTGATTAACACTGTAACAGAGGCCAAAAATAGCAGCAGAAAAAGCACTTCCAGCACAAAAATAGCTTATCCAAGGATCCAAAAGATAAACTTATCACTTAAGCACGAAATTAACAATAGAAAACAGAGATAGAACAGCATGGACACACAATTACACAACAATATCACAATCCGAACGGATCAAAATCAACCAAAATTCAATCGAATGTGAAGATTAACATGATAAGCTCAAAATTAAATCGGATCGAGAATTCCAACCTTCGAAGCGGAGATTTTCTTCGGTAAGTGTTGATCCACTGAATTTGAGGAGATCCAAACAAGATTATCTGGAAAACTTCAAGATCCACAATAATTCTTGCAAGAGGAATGAAGATCAAACACTTTCAAGCCAAATTACTCCAAATAAGCACTTCCAACTCAAGCTCCAAAATCAGATCTCAATTTGCACGAAAATTGATCCAATGATGATAATAAATGGAGGTTTATGCTCAAGAATCCATTGATTTCAATGAAAAATCAATGAATCCAAATGATGAATAGCTTTGAGTGAGGGTTTTGGGAATGGAGAAGTTGAGAGAATTTGAGAGAATTCTAATAAATTCTGAAAAATGAGTGTGAGAAATGAAAATTGGATGGTTTAGTTTGGAGTAAATCACTTAAATATCACTTAGGTTTAGATCCAAAGCTAGGTTTGAGAATTTGGATTAGAAATCAAGGTTTGAAATGAGGAGTGGGCATTTGGAGGGAAATCTGAATTTTAAAGAGGTTCTAGATCCTTCCCACATGCAAAATTTGAATTTCCAAAGGCCAAAAATGAACCCCAAATGAAAATTGCTTGAAATCTCACGTGCAAGGCAAAATCTGCTTTGGTTAACCGGTTAACCATATAGGTTAATCGGTTAACACCTCTGAAACTTTTAATCTGGGCTAGTTTTGCATTGGTTAACCGGTTAACCATATGCGTTAACCGATTAACACCTTTAAATTTTGAATTTGGTGCCTTTTGGAGGGAAATCTGCCCATTTGCCCTGTTTTGACTGTTTGGAGCTTTGTTTAGCTTCTGAAAGTCATTTCTGAATGCTATGATTATGAGAATGCTCGAGATGGCCTGCATACTGTTTCCTGATCTGAAAAATTCCCTGCAACACAAGGTAAAATCAACCGCTCGATCGCCAGGAAAAATAAATGCCGGAGTTGCTGATGCTCGCTGTTCAGTCTTGCACTGAAATGAGCCTTGAATCACAGGAAGACCTTGATCCCCTGTCCCAAGAACGAATGCTATGCAATGCAAATGCTAAATGCGAAAATGAAACATAAGCCAAGTACAAAAACGAAAGGCAAATTTTGGGGTACAACACTTATGTAACTGATTTTAGTTAGCTTAGTTATTGCCAGCTCAGGTTAAGGGTGATGTATCACCTTGTGTATATAAGCAAATACTCTGTACAATTGTAATCCAATTATTGATTCACATCTTATTCTTATCTTCTTCTTCTTCTGAATTGTTAGTTTCGTCGTCATCACCTTTACTGAGTGAAGGTTTTCTTGCACGCTGCTATCATATTCACAGAGTGAAGCATGATAAAGTTGCATCTCTAACATGGTATCATTCGCATGATCGATCCTTCGCGCTTCCCTGATACATCAACTATGATTCAATCCATTCATAACTACTTGCACGCATCATCATCAACATCTCGAGCAAGACCTACCAATGGCGTTTGAATCTGCAAATTCCACAAAAGTTCAAATCCGATCAAGATCGTGTCACAAGTATGATTTCTGAGGAATATGAATATGAAGCTTGGATAGTTTAAGACCAAGCGCTACTCATTTGGTTGTTATCAACAATATTTGAATCCCTGTTATCTAGGGTTCTTGCGTGCAAATATGCTTTTGAAGTTTGGGACAAGATTCATCAATTCTTTAATGTTTAGATGAAAGCTAGGGTTCATCAACTATGAGTTGAGCTCAAATCCACCAAGTAGGAAACAAATCAATTACAGAATATCTCTTAAGAATCAAAGCAATTGCAAACTCCCTTTTGACTGTTGGTGACTCCATATCTGAACAAGATCAAATAGACTATATCTTGCAAGGGCTTCCTGAGGAATACAACCTCTTTGTTATGCAAATGTAATGTTGCACTTCCCATCCTACCTTATGTGATGTTGAAGCCTTGCTTTATGTGAAAGAAGCATAATTGGACAAGTTTTGTGAGGAACTGGCTGCTACCACTATAACAGCAAATGTAGCTCATACCAGTCAATAAGAGAACAATTCCAAAGGAGCATATTCTGGTAACCATGGTAGAGGAAGGTTTAATCATGGCCGCAGTAGAGGCAGAGGCAATATACAACTGGCAATCGTCCAACTTGACAATTGTATGGCAAGTATGAGTATTAAGTCACCACTTGCTGGCATAGATTTGATGAAAACTTCATGCCCTCCAACACAAGTAACGCCTCTGATGGATCAACCACCAACAACACTCGCAAGCAAGAGTCTAATCCTGAAGCCTCAAAGAATTCTCAAATTGTTGCTATGATGGCTACTACTAGCAGACCCTTAGCATACACTCAATAATATAATCTACCTAATGAGCTAGAATCCCAAGCTTAGTTTGCAGATTCAGGTGCCTTTCACCACTTAACTCCTTGTAATTTTCTTTTACAAAACAAGAAGCCTTATGTAGGAAATAACAAGGTCTATGTAGGAAATAGCCAAAATCTCACTATACAATCTGTAGGCACCACACAATTTCACTCTAGAAGCAACCTTAAATATATGTTAACCCTTGCTAACATCCTACATGTACCTTCCATAACTAGGAACTTGTTGTCTGTTTTTAAGTTTTCACGTGATAACAATGTTATATTTGAGTTCTTACTTGACAAATGCTATATTAAATCACAGGCTTCTAGGCAAGTCATTGTTGAAGGAATCATATATGCTAGTGTCTTGTACTGCTTCTCTCAACTGCCTTTAGAGCTCAAAATCTCCCTTAGTCCTAATAACAACTTGAGTACTGCCAATGGTATTCAAAGTTATGTTGCTTCTCACTCTAATTCCCTTGTTTTAGACACTTGTAATACTAGCACTTTATTGCATCACAGGCTTGGTCATGCCAACTTTAACTTTGTTGCTTCTATACTCAAATTGCATAAAATTCTCTTTGTTAATAAAAATAGCCATTCTTTTTGTACATCTTGCAATCTTGGTAAGACACATAAACTTTATGCTCCTCTAACTAACATAGTATATCATAAGCCTTTTGGTATGATATACACTGACTTGTGGGGTCCTTCCCCAAATCCACCTAGTCCATGGTATAAGTACTATATAACCTTTGTAGATGATCATACTAGATACACTTGGTTGTACTTCCTAAAGAAAAAAATCAGAAGCATTACATGCCTTGCTTAAGCACAATTCAGGGTTACTATTAAGTCAATCCAGTCTGACTTTGGAGGAGAGTTTAGGCCCTTTACCAAGTATTTGATAGAGTTAGGGATAACGCGTAGGCTAACCTATCCCCATACTCCCCATCAAAATGGGACAGTAAAGAGAAAACACAAACAGATTTTTGAAATGGGACTTACCCTCTTAGCGCATGCCTCCTTACATATTTCATATTGAGATTATAGTTTCTCTACCTTTGTGCATATCATCAACAAAATTTCATCCTCCACCCTACACAATTTTAGCTCTCCTTTTCATGCCCTATATGACAAAAATTCTGACTACTCTACCTTAAAGATCTTTGGTTGTTCATGCTTCCCCCTTCTAAGACCTTATAACAAACATAAGCTTCAATTAAGGAGTCAGAAATGTGTCTACCTTGGGCCTTCTCCTCAACATAAGAGTTTTAGGTGTTTGAACAAAGATGGAAAATTTTACATCTCTAAGGATGTTACTTTCAATGAAAAAATGCTCCCCTTTCTAAGTTGCTTCCTGACAAGAGAGCTCCCACTGGATCCAAGATCCATGACTATGTGCCTTATCCTACTACCACATATCTCAGCCCTGTGGTCATCTCTTCTACTCCCACAAACAATATTCCATCCTTAGTCAGTGGTCATTTGTGTCTCTAAGCTCCTAACATAGCCTCTCAATCTGGTGATACTTGGGTTCCCAGGTCTACATATCAGTCTCCCATTACTAGCATAGGCCATGTACATGTCTCTCATGACCAGGACCCTGCATCTAAGAATGTGTATCAATCCATTGGTCCTAACTATTACCCTATACAACATGTCCTAAGTCACAGGTTTGTACTTCTGACACAGAGCATTCTGGCACAAGGCACAGTCTAGACCATCCTGCTACTAGTCAAAGTACACCCATTCCTAATACTAATTACACTCTTCAAGACATGTCCATTCCTACTGCCCATAGTATAGGCTCAACTGAAGCCTACTCTTCCAAGGATAAGGATTCTAATAAGAATAGAAGCCAATGATTCAAATCCTGATACCATCAATTGTCTTGAGGGTGCCCACCAAATTTTACATTTAACTAATGCTATGCCCCCTAATGTTGAGACTAACCTCATACCTCAACAATCCAGCCCTCCTAGAATATCTCATTCCACTCAAGAACTTAGTCCCACATTTTGCTCGAATTAACTCACTTTGCCATCTTGCATTCCCATATCTGAGTCTTCTCAATCTCCCTCCATTGGTACCAACATACCTATTGCTCCCTTACATGTCAATAATCGCTCTATGTTAACTAGAGCCAAAACTGGCAAGTCAAAATCAAAAGTGTTTGTAGCCCATACTGAGTCAAAACCAACTAGTTCCAAGCAAGCAATGGCCAAGCCTGAGTAGGTTAAGGATATGATAGAAGATTTCAATGCTCTCCAAGCTAATAACACCTAGACCTTAACTCTTCTACCTTCTAACAGAAAGGCAGTAGGGTGCAAATGGGTCTTTAATATAAAAGAAAATGTTGATGGGACAATTCACAAATATAAAGCCATATTTGTGACAAAGGGATTCCACCAAGAGCAAGGTTTTGATTACACTGAAATATTCTTTCCAGTGGTATAAGCTACCAACCATTAGGGTCATTCTTACTCTGGCCATCACACACAAGTGGGATATCCAACAAATAGATGTTAACAATGCCTTTTTAAATGGCATCCTCCATGATGAAGTTTACATGCAACAACCCATCGGTTTTGTGAATTCTGACAAGTCTCTTGTGTGTAAATTACATAAAGGTATCCATGGCCTCAAACAAGCCCTAATGGCTTGGTATGAGCAACTAACTCAGGCATTAACTCAGTTTGGATTCACTACCTCCAAGTGTGATAACTCACTTTTTGTATATTCCAAACTTGGGGTTTCCTTATATCCTTTGGTGTATGCTGATGATATACTTATAACTGGCTCAAGTGCAGTTCTTATAGACAGGTTAATCAACAAGCTACATCATGATTTTGCTCGGAAAAGGCTTGGTCGACCTAGCTACATTACTACGTGATATCTGAGTGATGTTCTTTTATCTCATAATCCGGTTCTTCAAGCTCGTACAAAAAATATTGAACTCGACATCCATTTTTTCAGAGAACGAGTTGTAGCTGGAAAGATGAGAATTCAACATGCCCCAACTGTTCTTCAACTTGCAGACACACTTACAAAACCCCTTGGAACTACGACCTTTCAGGAACTTCGTGGAAAACTTACGGTGGTATCTCATACTTCCTACTCTCCAGATTAAGTGGGTGTTAGTGATATATAATAGTGCATAGTTGGTAGTTACTAGTGATAACTACTTTCACTTGTGTAATTGATTTTAGTTAGATTAGTTATTGCCAGCTCAGCTTAAGGTGATGTGTCACCATGTGTATATAAGCAAATACTCTGTAAAATTATAATCCAATGATTGATTCACATCTTACCCTTATCTTCTTCTTCTTCGGAACGATTAGTTTCATCATCATCACCTTCATTGAGTGAAGGTTTTCTTGCGTGCTGCTATCATCTTCACATAGTGAAGCAAGATGAAGTTGAACCTCTAACACTACCTAATCCACTACTAATCCATAGCTAATTCAAAGACACAATTTTTTTTCCATTTTTTATCCAAAAGAAATGCTTATAATGATCTCTCCCACAAAATTGAAGTTGTTTTTACGTGGGATGAATTAAATATAGAAATTTTACGTGTCGATTTTTTATGAAATAGAAATAACGCAAACATTGACATACGATTAAATTTTGAGGTAATCTTTTGCAGGGATTTTCGTGGAATTTCAAATAAGTATTGATTTAGTCTCATTTTTTTTATCCAAACATATATAAATGTATTTGTTTTCAAGAGATGGAAACAAATCAAAATAAATTAAAGTATCCCCGAAATGATATGAAACTTTTGGGTTTTACTTTATTTGTTTTTATTTAAATCCCTGCAAAAAAATATTAGATGAAAATGTGATGCATAGGTTTGTGTTTCAGTCACTACTACGAAAACCCCTCACACAATGATTGGAAAAGGAATACCATCACGATTTACGAAAACCCCTCACACAATGATTGGAAAAGGAATACCATCACGATTTATCAATTATTGTGAGGTAGGGTGTGGTTGTAAGTATATTGTTTTCCATCACGAACGTTTGATCGTTGTGATAAACTAGGTACCATCACGTTTGATCGTTGTGATATGTATAAGCACCTTAATATCTATCATGTCTCATATCCGCACAATATATATATATATATATATATATATATATATATATATATATATATATATATATATATATATATATATATATATATATATATATATATATATATATATATATATATATATATATATATATATATATATATATATATATATATATATATATATATATATATATATATAAGCACCTTAATATCCATCATGTCTCATATCCGCACAATATATATTTTTATTTTAATTTATATTATTATAAAAAAATACATGTGTATCAATTTTAAACAATACTTCAATATTAAACAATTACGTATTTAATATAAGTGTTTATCTATTTTATAATTTAACAATAATTATTTTTTAAAAACTTTTTAATGTTCTTAAAATCTTTAAAAAAAATTTGATATTTTTTATTTATTTTTATTAGAAATACAGGTAACGGATTATTACATACTCATAAGACATGAGTACAGTTGCTAAAATTGATGCCCATGCAAATAAAAACTCGAGTAAAAAGATTTTTTCCAATCGCAAATTCAGAAATGAGTACTATTATTACCATGCCTTGCCCATTATGGTACCTATTTGAAAGTCACACAATCCATTCCCTTATACTAAAAGGTTTATATTGGTCTCTTCAGTTTAAATATAATATTTTGGGAAGGAAACCATAGCTTATACAATAATTCAAGGTTGTTGAAAAGCATGAATATAAATATTTTCATTTATGTATGTATGAAAACTGAGTGAAAGAAAAAATTTAAGATCATTCAATGTTGTCAAAAAGTATGTATATAAATATTCTCATTGATGTATGAAAACGGAGTGAAAAGAAAATTTTTTAAGAACAATTATATAACAAGCAATAAAGTTCAGACTCTTGTAATCCAATACAAAAGTTCAATATGTTCTGAATTCTGCTGTTGATCAGAGATCATACAGCAAAACACATTCTAGGAGATTATTAATGGGGCTGTCGGCTGTCTTTGAGTGCATGCAAGACAGACTATCGCATGTGATCAAAGTTTGACACATTTAAATAGTAGCTAGAACATCCCCGAAAACTTAAGAATGCCCTGTTTATTGTTGCTTATACTTTCTAGGTCCAAAACATACCGAGGTGGTCTAAAAATATGCATACAAACCTACGTGACCCATGAGTACAATTGAGGCACGGGACAACCTTTATTTACTTATTTCATTTTCAGATAAGCTCAGAACTTCTTGATGAATTCGTAAATGTGATGACTGATTTCCTCTGATGCTTCTTCATTGTTGAAGTGGGCCACACCTTTTTGCACAATCACTTCCTCCAAATTGGGCACATCTTCCTTGAATCCTCCACTGTTAACATACTCCTTCGTCCGCGGCGAGGTGTATACCATGTCTAACTCACCTGTAATGTATTTAACAGGCACCTTGATTTTCACTCCACTCCATGGCGCTGTAAGCTCCCAATTTCTGCAATACAAATATTTCAACTGTCATTAGAATTGAGACTCTTTTAATAGTTGGTTTTTATTAGTGAAAAACAATTGTTAAACATAAAGAAACAGAGCACTACAAGTTAAGGTTTCTATAGTAGTTCAATCCTCCAGTGAAGCCAGTTTTCTCAAATTTGGAGACATAATAAGCAAGATCATCTTCTGTGAGCCAAGATGGCAGAGTGTCCGGTACATCCGGGTTGAATCCAATTCCATACTTTCCCTTTGGAAGAATCGGAGGACCAGTTTGGCGAGTTGTGAGGATATTTTTCAGCACATATGCAGTGCCAGCCTCAGCTATCTCAGCTTCCATTTTTCCTGGTTCCTAACAGGATCAAAAACATAGTTTAAGAAAATGGAATTAACAAAATATCATTGACTATTTATATTAATAAGAATATGGAAAAGTAGTAAAGTAACGGAAAGGACCTGAAATCTGCATATATAATAATCTTCACCATACGCAGCACGCAAGCCATCTACGGTTCTGAATTTAGGGTTTCTATGGAGGAAGGGAACACTGAGACACACATAGGCTTTGATTCTTTCAGGTCGAAACATGCATAGATACCAACCAATGGAAGCACCCCAATCATGAGCCACAAGGAACACTTGTTCAACACCGAGTAAATCGATCAGAGCAACGATGTCACCTACTATATGGAAGCATGTGTAGCTACTTACTGAGGTTGGAGCATCGGTGTCGCCGTAGCCGCGGAGATCGGGAGCCACTGCGCGATAGCCGAGGGAGCCGAGAGCGGCAATCTGGTGGCGCCAGGAGTACCAGAGTTCAGGGAAGCCGTGAAGGAACAACACTACTGGTCCTTGTTTTCCTTTTTCAGCGATATGCATTTTGATTCCATTAACTTCAACTGTTCTGTGTTCTATTCCTTCCATGATTGATCTCTTTCGTGGGAATTGTGATGTGAGATTGTTGTGAAGTGAGTGGATATTGAAATATAAACGGAGAAGAGGTGTTTAGGAAATGTGATTCGAGGTTAACTTTACTATTATTATTATTATTATTATTATTATTATTATTATTATTATTATTATTATTATTATTATTATTATTACTACTTGCGTCCCGTTTGTCCATTTTTTTTATCTTATAAATTTAATTTTATTATAAATTATTTATATTAATTTTAATATAAATTATTTATACGATGAAATATTAAATTTTGTATTTATATATTGCTATAGATTAGTCAAAACTATAAGAAAATTTAAATAGAAGAAGAATAAAAATATTTCTCACAATTTATTAAGCAACTAAAAATAAACATTAACACGGATATTAAATTACATTATTGCTTTCTCACAATTTATTAAGCAATTAAACAAAATGATGTTTTGCCTTTATATATTGTTATAAAAGATATATATGTTATAGATTAAATATTTTATGAAATAAATTTTGTGAAATGAATTTGTGTTTTATAACTCAATTTTGCATTAAATATATGATAAATAAATATCAATAAAATAAAATAAAAAGTAAAATAAATGTATATTTATTTATACGAAGATCTCTCTCATTTTAAAAAATAACAATAAAAAATATAAGGTTATAGAAAATACATGGAATAAAATTCAACATTAATTATATCTAAATAATTATGTCTAATAACTGCAAAAAATTATAATTTTTTTTAATTATGTCTATTATGTATAAATAATTATGTCTTATATAGTATTTTCATGCCTTTTAGGTTTAATTGTCCTTTTTTTTTAAAGTTAATGTGTATAAAATATAAATAGTGATTTTTTGTATAACAAATTCAAGTGCAACCTAGAAATGTCAAACAACTTATCACCAAATGGTTACTGCTTTTTAATTTCACTCGAATTATGATAGATTCGGTAACTGTTTCCATCCGCCAAACATACAATAGAGCTCCCATACAACAATGGTTTAAATCAGGAAACATGCAGGGTTCAAAAATTGGAGAAAAACTTGTTTATGTGGAGGTTTTCCCTAACACGGCCCTCAAAATACTTATACAACGATTATGTTACCATAAGGTAAATCCTACGTCAAACAACTTATGAGTAATTTTGTTTCCATAATTGTAACCACGGTTAATCCCAACTTAAAGCCCGGAAACAATGTTGAATGGTTCAATAAAATACATTATCAATAGGGCTGGAAATGAGTCGAGTCGAGTCAAACTCACCTCAGCTCGGCTCGACTCGTTAAAAATTCTTCGAGTTCGAGTTCGACACAAACTTTTTTTTAAGCTCAAACTCGACTCGTTATAAGTTCACGAACTCTTCGGTTCAACTTGTTAGTTTCATCTCATTAGGTTCAGCTCACATGATTCACGGACTTAAAAACTATTTTTTAAAATTTATATATTTTTTAGTATATTTAACATTTTAAATAAATATATTTTTTAAAAATAAAATATTAAAATAAAATATTAAAATAAAATATTAAAATAAAATAAAAGTTATCATATTGAAATTTAACTTTATCTACGAAATCTACTAATTCAAAACCTACACAACTTTCAAGAGATACATTTGAGAGTCTAATTCAAAAACTACTAAATTGAAGATTAAATTTGTCTAAGATTTGGAGTAAATATTTAAACTTAATCTTAAAGACAATATAATTCTTCTCATATGTAATCGAGTTGACTCATGAACCTAACGAGTCGAACTATGTATAGTTCAAGTTCAGCTCATTTAGTTAACGAACTTAATTTTTCGCTTATACTCAACTCATTTGATTCATGAACCTAGTTCAACGATTTAATTGTCGAATCGAATTCCGAACTATTTTCGAGTTGGTTCGGTTCATTGCCAGCCCTTACAACACCCAATTCTTCTATTAAATAATTGGGTGAATTGGGTGTCGAATAGAATTGGGTGTCGAATAGAATTGGGTGAATTTTTCTATTAAATAATTATACCTTTAACCTTACAGCACCCAATTCTTCTAACTTCACGCAATTGAGCAACTCCATGTATTTTTTCCAATTTTGTCATGTTACATGAGATAACCTTTAAATAAAAGAAATCAAAATTAAAGAAAATTAAATTTAAATTAGAGAAAATTAGAAAAGTTGTTACAAACATACCATATATCAATAGTAGTTTCCAATATCCTCATGTCCACCATTTATCTCGACTTCTTTCTCTCTTTTCTCTTTTATTCTTGATGAATGTTTTCTACAATTAGATTAAATTACATAGAAGTTGAATATCTTTATTTTCTTTATCTTAGTTCTCTTTCATTCTCTTTCTTCTTAAATAAATGGGTTAAATGGGAATGGAAAGTTATTATTTTGATATAACCGTAAAATAGTTTTTACTCATTGATACATTTTCTATGGCCTTTTGATACTGCAAGTTTTTTAAAGTAATTTTAATATAAAAAAATTAAAATGTGAGATAGTAGAAGTTTTTTAACCGTCTATGTAGTTGATTTTTGTAAAGGGTGTTAAATGGAATAATAGTGTGAATTATTGGACAAAATTGGAAAATAAAAAGCTACACCAAAACAATTTATTGGCTTTATATATTGTTATAGATTATTATTATTATTATTATTATTATTATTATTATTATTATTATTATTATTATTATTATTATTATTATTATTATTATAATAATTATTATTATTATTATTGTCGTTGTCTTTGTCATTGTCGTTGTCGTTGTAGTTGTCGTTGTCGTTGTCGTTGTTGTTATCGTTGTTGTTGTCGTTGTTGTTGTCGTTGTTGTTGTCGTTGTTGTTGTTGTTGTCATTTTTGTTGTCGTTGTCGTTGTCATTGTAGTTGTCGTTGTGGTTGTCGTTGTCGTTGTTGTTGTTATTGTCGTTGTTGTCGTTGTTGTTGTTGTTGTTATTGTTGTTTTTGTTATTGTTGTTGTTGTGGTTGTTGTTGTTGTTGTCGTTGTTGTCATTGTCAATGTCGTTATTGTCGTCGTTGTCGTTGTTGTTGTCGTTGTCATTATCGTTGTCGTTGTCGTCGTTGTTGTCGTTGTTGTTGTCGTCATTGTTGTCGTTTTTGTTGTCGTTGGTGTCATTGTTGTTGTTGTTGTTGTCGTTGTCGTTGTTGTTGTCGTTGTTGTCGTTGTCGTTGTCATTGTTGTTGTCGTTGTCGTTGTTATTGTTATTGTTGTCGTCGTTCTTGTCGTCGTTGTTGTCGTTGTTGTTGTCGTTGTTGTTGTCAGTTTTGTTGTTGTTGTTGTTGTCGTTGTTGTAGTCGTTGGTGTCGTTGGTGTTGTTGATGTCGTTGTCGTTGTTATTGTCGTTGTTGTCGTGGTTGTTGTCATTGTTGTTGTCGTTGTTGTCGTTGTTGTTGTCATTGTGGTTGTCGTTGTTGTCGTTGTTGTTGTTGTTGTTGTTGTTTATGTTGTTGTTGTTGTCGTTATTGTCGTTGTGGTCGTTGTGGTCGTTGTCATTGTTGTAGTTGGGGTCGTTGTCGTTGTTGTCGTCGTTGTGGTTGTTGTTGTCGTTGTTGTTGTCGTTGTCGTTTTCATTGTCGTTATCGTTGTCATTGTCGTTGTGTTGATATTGTTGTTGTCGTTGTTGTCATTTTCGTTGTTGTTGTCGTTGTTGTTGTTGTTGTTGTCATTGTCAGTGTCGTTGTCGTTGTCATTGTCGTTGTCGTTATCGTTTTCGTTGTCGTTTCTGCTGTCGTTGTAGTTGTCGTTGTCGTTGTCGTTGTCGTCGTTGTTGTTGTCGTTGTTGTCGTTTTTGTTAGATTCCAAATTTCACTTATTTGATCTATCAAAAGTTGGCATTTTTCACTCATTTTCGTCAATTAAGTGTAGAAAACCACTCTTGTTTTGTGTGGTTTGCAATATAGTGTGAAAAGCTCTTGGTACCTTTGATTTGTGTGTTATTGTGCAGGAATTAGGCACAAAACAAGTGAATAGTAAGACACAAGAAATGGGCAAGGAAACCAAGAGAATATGCAAACCACCAAAATGTTGTCATGCTCACTAGGACCAAAAGGACATAAAGTTCGCCTGGCGAGTGGAGCCAGCGAAGGTTCGCCTGGCGAGTGATTCCTTCGCCTGGCGAAGGCGCGATATCTCAGAGGGCGGTTTGCTGCTGGAGGCACTTTGAAGTGCCTTGGTTCTGTTGTTCGCCTGGCGAAGGCCCCTGTTCGCCTGGCGAATGGGCGGAAACAGAACATCTTTTTGTACTATATTTACTGCTTTTTAGGTCATAACTTTGGGACTTTGAATTATTTTTCATTTTGAACATTGGGGAACATCAGAATAGAAAGAGAGAAGTAAAAACCCTAAGAGGGAGGAGGTAAGATCTTCGATCTCTTGTTGGGGTTTGGATTGTAATCTTTTGATACCTTATGTATTTCATCTCATATATGTTTGTGAACTTATTTTAGATTCTCTATTGATTGAATATCTTTGATTATATATTTGTGGGTCTTGACAAAACCTTTTCACATCTTTGATCTTAGATCTTCTTCTATCAATGGATAAACTTTTGACATGGTTTTGAAGTTGATATTCATTTTATCCTCTATGGTGTTGTGTTGATTAAGTAGCATGGGTAGCATGGGTAGGATCAATATAATATTGTGTGGGTATGTGATAATAGTGATGAAGAATGATGTTCACCGACATTTGGCAGATTAGATGAATACATGTAAAAAGGGTTAAGCGTGTGTACGTATTCTGATCATTGTATTTTATGCAAAAAAATCTTTTATCTGATATGGGTTTCATTCTTGTTTACCTGTTAATCTTTGATTTGAATTGTGATAGAGATATACTTTTCGGATCTGGATC
This sequence comes from Lathyrus sativus, assembly GCA_963859935.3. NCBI lineage: Eukaryota > Viridiplantae > Streptophyta > Magnoliopsida > Fabales > Fabaceae > Lathyrus > Lathyrus sativus. Next base: position 34,729 of record CAWUDS030001296.1, on the reverse strand, counting down.
TAGGATGATTGCCAGTTAAGTCCTAAATTCTAGAGATAGATTTAGGCTTAGCATTTGCGTGAGTATCAGATCTTAATGCTATGTGTTGTGTTTTTGTTGGGTGAGAGATCACCAATGAGACAACATGGTTGTTCTCTCGACGCCGCGTTAGAAATAAGCTTTGTCGTGAGTGATACGTGAGGATATTAGACGAATGATTGCATTGTGTTTAATTTGATCAGAAGAATGCATATGTTATCAATTGATGAAATCCAATCCCAACAAGGCTCCGTTTATATTTTCGTCTTTATTTTATATTTTCTATTTTTATTTATGGTTCCTTGAACCTTTTAAACCTAGACCTTTTGAAAACAAACTTAGAAATATGGAAATCGTTGAACGGCGTTCATATCGCACTGATCCCTGTGGAGACGACAAAACTGGGTACTTAATATTTTTTGCTTGCTGCTTTACCGCTTCAATAGTTGTCGTTGTTGTTATTATTGTTGTTCTTGTTGTTGTCGTTGTTGTCGTTGTCGTTGTTGTCGTTGTTGTTGTTGTTGTTGTTGTTGTCGTTGTCATTGTTGTTGTCGTTGTTGTTGTCGTTTTCGTTGTTGTTTTCGTTCTTGTTGTGGTTGTTGTTGTCGTTGTCGTTGTCGTTGTCATTTTCTTTGTCGTTGTCGTTGTCATTGTCGTTTTCGTTGTTGTTGTCGTTGTCGTTGTCTTTGTCGTTGTTGTTGTCGTTGTTGTGGTTGTTGTTGTCGTTGTTGTTCTTGTTCTTGTTCTTGTTGTCGTTGTCATTGTCATTGTCGTTGTCGTTGTCTTTGTCATTTTTGTTGTCGTTTTCGTTGTCGTTGTTGTTGTCGTTGTCATTGTCGTTGTCGTTGTCGTTGTAGTTGTCGTTGTTGTTGTCATTTTCATTGTCGTTGTTGTTGTCGTAGTTGTTGTTGTCGTTGTTTTCGTTGTTCTTGTCATTGTTGTTGTTGTTGTTGTTGTCGTTGTTGTTGTTGTTGTCGTTGTAGTTGTCGTTGTCGTTGTCGTTGTCGTTGTTGTTGTCGTTGTTGTCATCGTTGTTGTTGTCGTTGGTGTTATTGGTGTTGTTGTTGTCGTTGTCGTTGTTGTTGTAGTTGTTGACGTGGTTGTTGTCATTGTTGTTGTCGTTGTTGTCGTTGTTGTTGTCGTTGTGGTTGTTGTTGTCGTTGTGGTTGTCGTTGTTGTTGTGGTTGTCGTTGTTGTCGTTGTTGTTGTAGTCGTTGTTATCGTTGTCGTTGTTGTTGTCGTTGTTGATATTGTCGTTGTTGTCATTGTTGTCGTTGTTGTCGTTGTGGTCGTTGTCGTCGTTGTCGTTGCGGTCATTGTCGTTGTTGTCGTCGTTGTCATTGTCGTTCTCGTTGTAGTTGTCGTTGTCGTTGTAGTTGTCGTTGTCATTTTCTCTATAGTTGTCGTTGTTGTTGTTTTCGTTGTTGTCGATGTAGTTGTCGTTGTCGTTGTCGTTGTTGTTGTCGTTGTCGTTGTCATTGTAGCTGTTGTTGTCGTTTTTGCTGTTGTTGTTGTTGTTGTTGTCGTTGTTGTCTTTGTAGTTCTCTTTGTCGTTGTCGTTGTCATTATCGTTGTAGTTGTCGTTGTAGTTGTCATTGTCGTTTTCGCTATCATCGTCGTTTTCGTTGTCATTGTCGTTGTCGTTGTAGTTGTCATTGTCGTTTTCGCTGTCGTTGTCGTTGTTGTTGTTGTCGTTTTTGTCTTTGTAGTTGTCGTTGTCGTTGTTGTTGTCGTCGTTGTAGTTGTCGTTGTTTTTTTTGTCGTTGTTGTCGTTGTTGTAATCGTTGTCGTTGTTATTGTTGTTATTGTTGTGGTCGTTGTTGTCGTTTTTGTGTTTGTTATCGTTGTTGTCGCTGTTGTCATTGTTGTCGTTGTTGTCGTCGTCGTTGTTGTTGTTGTTGTTGTTGTCGTTGTCGTTATCGTTTTCGTTGTCGTTGTCGTTGTTGTTGTTGTTGTCATTTTCTTCTTTGTTGTTGTTGTTGTCGTTGTTGTTATTGTCGTTGTCGTTGTTGTTGTGGTTGTTGTTGTTGTCGTAGTCGTTGTCGTTGTGGTTGTTGTTGTTGTCTTCGTTGTTGTTGTCGTTGTCGTCGTTGTCGTTGTCGTTGTCGTTGTTGTTATCATTGTCGTTGTTGTTGTCGTTGTCGTTGTCGTTGTTGTTGTTGTTTTTATGCTTGTTATTGTCGTAATTGTCGTCGTTGCTGTCGTCGTTGTTGTCATTGTTGTTGTTGTTGTTATCGTTGTCGTGGTTGTTGTCGTTGTTGTTGTCATTGTTGTTGTCATTGTGGTTGTCGTTGTTGTCGTTGTTGTTGTCGTTGTTGTTATTGTCGTTGTTGTTGTTGTTGTTGTTATTATTATTGTTGTTTTTGTTGTTGTCGTTGTTGTTGTCGTTGTGGTCGTTGTCGTTGTTGTTGTTGTGGTCGTTGTCTTTGTTGTCGTTGTTGTCGTCGTTTTCATTGTCGTTGTTGTCGTCATTGTCGTTGTCGTTGTCATTGTCATTGTCATTGTCGTTGTCGTTTTCGTTGTCGTTGTCATTGTTGTTGTTGTTGTTGTTGTTGTCGTTGTTGTTATCGTTGTTGTTGTTATTGTCGTTGTTGTTGTCGTTGTTATTGTTGTTGTGGTTGTTGTCGTTGTTGTTGTCATCGTTGTCGTTGTCGTTGTCATCGTCGTCGTTGTCCTTGTCATTGTCGTTGTCGTTGTCGTCGTTGTCGTCGTTGTTGTCCTTGTTGTTGTCGTTGTTGTTACTGTTGTTGTCGTTGTTGTTATAGTTGTTGTTGTTGTCGTTGTCGTCGTCGTTGTTATTGTTGTCGTTGTCGTTGTTGTTATTGTTGTTGTTGTTGTCGTCGTCGTTGTCGTTTTCATTGTCATTTTTGTTGTTGTTGTCGTTCTTGTTATGGTTGTTACTGTCGTTGTCGTTGTCGTTGTCGATGTCGTTGTCGTTGTCGTTGTCATTATTGTCGTCCTTTTTGTCGTTTTGGTTGTCGTTGTCGTTGTCTTTGTTGTTGTCGTTGTTGTTGTTGTTGTTCTTGTTCTTGTTGTCATTATAGTTGCCATTGTCGTTGTCGTTGTCGTTGTCATTTTCTTTTTTGTTGTCGGTGTATGTTGTCGTTGTCATTGTCGTTGTCGTTGTCGTTGTCGTTGTCGTTGTTGTTGTCGTCGTTGTTGTCGTTGTTGTTTTCGTTGTTGTTTTCATTGTTGTTGTTGTTGTTGATGTTGTTGACGTGGTTGTTGTCATTGTTGTTGTCGTTGTTGTCGTTGTTGTTGTCGTTGTGGTTGTTGTTGTCGTTGTGGTTGTCGTTGTTGTTGTGGTTGTCGTTGTTGTCGTTGTTGTTGTAGTCGTTGTTATCGTTGTCGTTGTTGTTGTCGTTGTTGATATTGTCGTTGTTGTCATTGTTGTCGTTGTTGTCGTTGTGGTCGTTGTCGTCGTTGTCGTTGCGGTCATTGTCGTTGTTGTCGTCGTTGTCATTGTCGTTCTCGTTGTAGTTGTCGTTGCCGTTGTAGTTGTCGTTGTCATTTTCTCTATAGTTGTCGTTGTTGTTGTTTTCGTTGTTGTCGATGTAGTTGTCGTTGTCGTTGTCGTTGTTGTTGTCGTTGTCGTTGTCATTGTAGCTGTTGTTGTCGTTTTTGCTGTTGTTGTTGTTGTCGTTGTTGTCTTTGTAGTTCTCTTTGTCGTTGTCGTTGTCATTATCGTTGTAGTTGTCGTTGTAGTTGTCATTGTCGTTTTCGCTATCATCGTCGTTTTCGTTGTCATTGTCGTTGTCGTTGTAGTTGTCATTGTCGTTTTCGCTGTCGTTGTCGTTGTTGTTGTTGTCGTTTTTGTCTTTGTAGTTGTCGTTGTCGTTGTTGTTGTCGTCGTTGTAGTTGTCGTTGTTTTTTTTGTCGTTGTTGTCGTTGTTATTGTTGTTATTGTTGTGGTCGTTGTTGTCGTTTTTGTGTTTGTTATCGTTGTTGTCGCTGTTGTCATTGTTGTCGTTGTTGTCGTCGTTGTTGTTGTTGTTGTTGTTGTTGTTGTCGTTGTCGTTATCGTTTTCGTTGTCGTTGTCGTTGTTGTTGTTGTTGTCATTTTCTTCTTTGTTGTTGTTGTTGTCGTTGTTGTTATTGTCGTTGTCGTTGTTGTTGTGGTTGTTGTTGTTGTCGTAGTCGTTGTCTTTGTGGTTGTTGTTGTTGTCTTCGTTGTTGTTGCCGTTGTCGTCGTTGTCGTTGTCGTTGTCGTTGTTGTTATCATTGTCGTTGTTGTTGTCGTTGTCGTTGTCGTTGTTGTTGTTGTTTTTATGCTTGTTATTGTCGTAATTGTCGTCGTTGCTGTCGTCGTTGTTGTCATTGTTGTTGTTGTTGTTATTGTTGTCGTGGTTGTTGTCGTTGTTGTTGTCATTGTTGTTGTCATTGTGGTTGTCGTTGTTGTCGTTGTTGTTGTCGTTGTTGTTATTGTCGTTGTTGTTGTTGTTGTTGTTGTTGTTGTTATTATTATTGTTGTTTTTGTTGTTGTCATTGTTGTTGTCGTTGTGGTCGTTGTCGTTGTTGTTGTTGTGGTCGTTGTCTTTGTTGTCGTCGTTTTCATTGTCGTTGTTGTCGTCATTGTCGTTGTCGTTGTCATTGTCATTGTCATTGTCGTTGTCGTTTTCGTTGTCGTTGTCATTGTTGTTGTTGTTGTTGTTGTTGTCGTTGTTGTTATCGTTGTTGTTGTTATTGTCGTTGTTGTTGTCGTTGTTATTGTTGTTGTGGTTGTTGTCGTTGTTGTTGTCATCGTTGTCGTTGTCGTTGTCATCGTCGTCGTTGTCCTTGTCATTGTCGTTGTCGTTGTCGTCGTTGTCGTCGTTGTTGTCCTTGTTGTTGTCGTTGTTGTTACTGTTGTTGTCGTTGTTGTTATAGTTGTTGTTGTTGTCGTTGTCGTCGTCGTTGTTATTGTTGTCGTTGTCGTTGTTGTTATTGTTGTTGTTGTTGTCGTCGTCGTTGTCGTTTTCATTGTCATTTTTGTTGTTGTTGTCGTTCTTGTTATGGTTGTTACTGTCGTTGTCGTTGTCGTTGTCGATGTCGTTGTCGTTGTCGTTGTCATTATTGTCGTCCTTTTTGTCGTTTTGGTTGTCGTTGTCGTTGTCTTTGTTGTTGTCGTTGTTGTTGTTGTTGTTCTTGTTCTTGTTGTCATTGTAGTTGCCATTGTCGTTGTCGTTGTCGTTGTCATTTTCTTTTTTGTTGTCGGTGTATGTTGTCGTTGTCATTGTCGTTGTCGTTGTCGTTGTCGTTGTCGTTGTTGTTGTCGCTGTTGTCGTCGTTGTTGTCGTTGTTATTTTCGTTGTTGTTTTCATTGTTGTTGTTGTTGTTGATGTTGTTGTTGTCGTTGTTGTTGTTGTTGTTGTTGTCGTTGTTGTTGTCGTTGTCGTTGTAGTTGTCATTGTCGTTGTTGTTGATGTCGTTGTCGTTGTTGTCGTCATTGTAGTAGTTGTTGGGGTCGTTGGTGTTGTTGTTGTTGTTGTCGTTGTTGTTGTCGTTGTTTTCGTTGTTGTTGTCGTTGTTGTTGTTGTTGTCGTTGTCGTTGTTGTCGTCATTGTTGTTGTCGTTGGAGTCGTGTGTTGTTGTTGTTATTGTCGTTGTTGTCGTTGTTGTTGCCGTTGTGGTTGTCGTTGCGGTCGTTGTCGTTGTTGTCGTTGTTGTCGGCGTTGTCGTTGTGGTCGTTGTCGTCGTTGTCGTTGTGGTCGTTGTCGTTGTTGTCGTTGTTGTCGTCGTTGTCGTTGTCATTGTCGTTGTCATTGTAGTTGTCGTTGTAGTTGTCGTTGTCGGTTTCCCTGTCCTTGCTATAGTTGTTGTTGTCGTTGTTGTTGCTGTAGTTGTCGTTGTCGTTGTCGTTGTTATTATTGTCATTGTTTTCGTCGTTGTTGTCGTCGTTGTCGTCGTTGTTGTAATCGTTGTCGTTGTTATCGTTTTGGTTTTCGTTTCGTTGTTGTTGTTGTCGTTTTTGTTGTTGTCGTCATTGTTGTTGTCGTTGGTGTTGTCGTTGTTGTTGTCGTTGTTGTCGTGGTTGTTGTCGTTGTCGTTGTTGTTGTCGTTGTTGTCGTGGTTGTTGTCGTTGTTGTTGTCGTTGTTGTCGTTGTTGTTGTCGTTGCGGTTGTCGTTGTGGTTTTCGTTGTGGTTGTCGTTGCGGTTGTTGTCGTTGTTGTCGTGGTTGTCGTTGTTGTCGTCGTTGTCATTGTCATTGTCGTCATTGTCGTTTTCGTCGTTGGCGTCGTTATCGTTGCGGTTGTTGTCGTAGTTGTCGTCGTTGTCGTTGTCATTGTCATTGTAGTTGTCGTTGTTGTTGTCGTTGTCGTTTTCCCTGTCGTTGTTGTTGTCGTTGTTGTTGTTGTCGTTGTTGTTGTTGTCGTTGATGTCGCTGTAGTTGTCGTTGTCGTTGTCGTCGTTGTTTTCGTCGTTGTTTTCGTTGTTGTTGTCGTTGTTGTAATCCTTTTCGTTGTTGTCGTTTTCGTTTTCGTTGTCGTTGTCGTTGTTGTTGTTGTTGTTGTTGTTATTGTTGTTGTCGTTGTCGTTGTTGTTGTGGTTGTTGTTGTTGTCGTAATCGTTGTCGTTGTCGTTGTTGTTGTTGTTGTCGTTGTCGTCGTTGTCGTTGTCGTTGTCGTTATCGTTGTCGTTTTCGTTGTTGTTGTCGTTGTCGTTGTCGTTTTCGTTGTCGGTTTTGTTGTTGTTGTTGTTGCTATTGTCGTTATTGCGTCGTTGTTGTTGTCGTCGTTGTTGTCGTCGTTGTTGTCGTTGTTGTTGTCATTGTTGTTGTTGTTGTCGTTGTCGTTGTTGTTGTCGTTGTTGTTGTCGTTGTTGTTGTTGTTGTTGTTGTTGTCGTTGTCATTGTCGTTGTCGTTGTTGTTGTCGTTTTCGTTGTTGTTTTTGTTCTTGTTGTGGTTGTTGTTGTCGTTGTCGTTGTCGTTGTCATTTTCTTTGTCGTTGTCGTTGTCATTGTCGTTTTCGTTGTTGTTGTCGTTGTCGTTGTCGTTGTCGTTGTTGTTGTCGTTGTTGTGGTTGTTGTTGTCGTTGTTGTTCTTGTTCTTGTTCTTGTTGTCGTTGTCATTGTCATTGTCGTTGTCGTTGTCTTTGTCATTTTTGTTGTCGTTTTCGTTGTCGTTGTTGTTGTCGTTGTCATTGTCGTTGTCGTTGTCGTTGTCGTTGTCGTTGTAGTTGTCGTTGTTGTTGTCGTTTTCATTGTCGTTGTTGTTGTCGTAGTTGTTGTTGTCGTTGTTTTCGTTGTTCTTGTCATTGTTGTTGTTGTTGTTGTCGTTGTTGTTGTTGTTGTCGTTGTAGTTGTCGTTGTCGTTGTTGTTGTCGTTGTTGTCATCGTTGTTGTTGTCGTTGGTGTTATTGGTGTTGTTGTTGTCGTTGTCGTTGTTGTTGTAGTTGTTGACGTGGTTGTTGTCATTGTTGTTGTCGTTGTTGTCGTTGTTGTTGTCGTTGTGGTTGTTGTTGTCGTTGTGGTTGTCGTTGTTGTTGTGGTTGTCGTTGTTGTCGTTGTTGTTGTAGTCGTTGTTATCGTTGTCGTTGTTGTTGTCGTTGTTGATATTGTCGTTGTTGTCATTGTTGTCGTTGTTGTCGTTGTGGTCGTTGTCGTCGTTGTCGTTGCGGTCATTGTCGTTGTTGTCGTCGTTGTCATTGTCGTTCTCGTTGTAGTTGTCGTTGTCGTTGTAGTTGTCGTTGTCATTTTCTCTATAGTTGTCGTTGTTGTTGTTTTCGTTGTTGTCGATGTAGTTGTCGTTGTCGTTGTCGTTGTTGTTGTCGTTGTCGTTGTCATTGTAGCTGTTGTTGTCGTTTTTGCTGTTGTTGTTGTTGTTGTCGTTGTTGTCTTTGTAGTTCTCTTTGTCGTTGTCGTTGTCATTATCGTTGTAGTTGTCGTTGTAGTTGTCATTGTCGTTTTCGCTATCATCGTCGTTTTCGTTGTCATTGTCGTTGTCGTTGTAGTTGTCATTGTCGTTTTCGCTGTCGTTGTCGTTGTTGTTGTTGTCGTTTTTGTCTTTGTAGTTGTCGTTGTCGTTGTTGTTGTCGTCGTTGTAGTTGTCGTTGTTTTTTTTGTCGTTGTTGTCGTTGTTGTAATCGTTGTCGTTGTTATTGTTGTTATTGTTGTGGTCGTTGTTGTCGTTTTTGTGTTTGTTATCGTTGTTGTCGCTGTTGTCATTGTTGTCGTTGTTGTCGTTGTTGTTGTTGTTGTTGTTGTTGTTGTTGTCGTTGTCGTTATCGTTTTCGTTGTCGTTGTCGTTGTTGTTGTTGTTGTCATTTTCTTCTTTGTTGTTGTTGTTGTCGTTGTTGTTATTTTCGTTGTCGTTGTTGTTGTGGTTGTTGTTGTTGTCGTAGTCGTTGTCGTTGTGGTTGTTGTTGTTGTCTTCGTTGTTGTTGCCGTTGTCGTCGTTGTCGTTGTCGTTGTCGTTGTTGTTATCATTGTCGTTGTTGTTGTCGTTGTCGTTGTCGTTGTTGTTGTTGTTGTTATGCTTGTTATTGTCGTAATTGTCGTCGTTGCTGTCGTCGTTGTTGTCATTGTTGTTGTTGTTGTTGTCGTTGTCGTGGTTGTTGTCGTTGTTGTTGTCATTGTTGTTGTCATTGTGGTTGTCGTTGTTGTCGTTGTTGTTGTCGTTGTTGTTATTGTCGTTGTTGTTGTTGTTGTTGTTATTATTATTGTTGTTTTTGTTGTTGTCGTTGTTGTTGTCGTTGTGGTCGTTGTTGTTGTTGTGGTCGTTGTCTTTGTTGTCGTTGTTGTCGTCGTTTTCATTGTCGTTGTTGTCGTCATTGTCGTTGTCGTTGTCATTGTCATTGTCATTGTCGTTGTCGTTTTCGTTGTCGTTGTCATTGTTGTTGTTGTTGTTGTTGTTGTCGTTGTTGTTATTGTTGTTGTTGTTATTGTCGTTGTTGTTGTCGTTGTTATTGTTGTTGTGGTTGTTGTCGTTGTTGTTGTCATCGTTGTCGTTGTCGTTGTCATCGTCGTCGTTGTCCTTGTCATTGTCGTTGTCGTTGTCGTCGTTGTCGTCGTTGTTGTCCTTGTTGTTGTCGTTGTTGTTACTGTTGTTGTCGTTGTTGTTATTGTTGTTGTTGTTGTCGTTGTCGTCGTCGTTGTTATTGTTGTCGTTGTCGTTGTTGTTATTGTTGTTGTTGTTGTCGTCGTCGTTGTCGTTTTCATTGTCATTTTTGTTGTTGTTGTCGTTCTTGTTATGGTTGTTACTGTCGTTGTCGTTGTCGTTGTCGATGTCGTTGTCGTTGTCGTTGTCATTATTGTCGTCCTTTTTGTCGTTGTCTTTGTTGTTGTCGTTGTTGTTGTTGTTGTTCTTGTTCTTGTTGTCATTGTAGTTGCCATTGTCGTTGTCGTTGTCGTTGTCATTTTCTTTTTTGTTGTCGGTGTATGTTGTCGTTGTCATTGTCGTTGTCGTTGTCGTTGTCGTTGTCGTTGTCGTTGTTGTTGTCGCTGTTGTCGTCGTTGTTGTCGTTGTTGTTTTCGTTGTTGTTTTCATTGTTGTTGTTGTTGTTGATGTTGTTGTTGTCGTTGTTGTTGTTGTTGTTGTCGTTGTTGTTGTCGTTGTAGTTGTCATTGTCGTTGTTGTTGATGTCGTTGTCGTTGTTGTCGTCATTGTAGTAGTTGTTGGGGTCGTTGGTGTTGTTGTTGTTGTTGTCGTTGTTGTTGTCGTTGTTTTCGTTGTTGTTGTCGTTGTTGTTGTTGTTGTCGTTGTCGTTGTTGTCGTCATTGTTGTTGTCGTTGGAGTCGTGTGTTGTTGTTGTTATTGTCGTTGTTGTCGTTGTTGTTGCCGTTGTGGTTGTCGTTGCGGTCGTTGTCGTTGTTGTCGTTGTTGTCGGCGTTGTCGTTGTGGTCGTTGTCGTTGTTGTCGTTGTGGTCGTTGTCGTTGTTGTCGTCGTCGTTGTCGTTGTCATTGTCGTTGTCATTGTAGTTGTCGTTGTAGTTGTCTTTGTCGTTTTCCCTGTTGTTGCTGTAGTTGTTGTTGTCGTTGTTGTTGCTATACTTGTCGTTGTCGTTGTCGTTGTTATTATTGTCATTGTTTTCGTCGTTGTTGTCGTCGTTGTCGTCGTTGTTGTAATCGTTGTCGTTGTTATCGTTTTGGTTTTCGTTTCGTTGTTGTTGTTGTCGTTTTTGTTGTTGTCGTCATTGTTGTTGTCGTTGGGGTCGTTGGTGTTGTCGTTGTTGTTGTCGTTGTTGTCGTGGTTGTTGTCGTTGTCGTTGTTGTTGTCGTTGTTGTCGTGGTTGTTGTCGTTGTTGTTGTCGTTGTTGTCGTTGTTGTTGTCGTTGCGGTTGTCGTTGTGGTTTTCGTTGTGGTTGTCGTTGCGGTTGTTGTCGTTGTTGTCGTGGTTGTCGTTGTTGTCGTTGTTGTCATTGTCATTGTCGTCATTGTCGTTTTCGTCGTTGGCGTCGTTATCGTTGCGGTTGTTGTCGTAGTTGTCGTCGTTGTCGTTGTCATTGTCATTGTAGTTGTCGTTGTTGTTGTCGTTGTCGTTTTCCCTGTCGTTGTTGTTGTCGTTGTTGTTGTTGTCGTTGTTGTTGTTGTCGTTGATGTCGCTGTAGTTGTCGTTGTCGTTGTCGTCGTTGTTTTCGTCGTTGTTTTCGTTGTTGTTGTCGTTGTTGTAATCCTTTTCGTTGTTGTCGTTTTCGTTTTCGTTGTCGTTGTTGTTGTTGTTGTTGTCGTTATTGTTGTTGTCGTTGTCGTTGTTGTTGTGGTTGTTGTTGTTGTCGTAATCGTTGTCGTTGTCGTTGTTGTTGTTGTTGTCGTTGTCGTCGTTGTCGTTGTCGTTGTCGTTGTCGTTATCTTTATCGTTTTCGTTGTTGTTGTCGTTGTCGTTGTCGTTTTCGTTGTCGGTTTTGTTGTTGTTGTTGTTGCTATTGTCGTTATTGCGTTGTTGTCGTCGTTGTTGTCGTCGTTGTTGTCGTCGTTGTTGTCATTGTTGTTGTTATTGTCGTTGTCGTTGTTGTTGTCGTTGTTGTTGTCGTTGTTGTTGTCGTTGTGGTTGTCGTTGTTGTCGTTGTTGTTTTCGTTGTTGTTTTCATTGTTGTTACTGTTGTTGTTGTTTTTGTTATTGTTGTCGTTGTTGTTGTCGTTGTTGTCGTTGTGGTCGTTGTCGTTGTCGTTGTTGTCGTCGTTTTCATTGTCGTTGTCGTTGTCATTGTCGTTTTCGTTGTCGTTTTCGTTTTCGTTGTCATTGTCGTAGTTTTTGTTGATTTTGTTGTTGTTCTTGTCGTTGTTGTTACCGTTGTATTTGTCGTTGTTGTTGTCGTTATGGTTGTTGTCGTTGTTGTCGTCGTTGTCGTTGTCGTTGTCGTTGTTGTCGTCGTTGTCGTTGTCGTTGTCGTTGTTGTTGTTGTCATTGTCGTTGTCGTTGTAGTTGTCATTGTCGTTGTCGATGTCATTATCGTTGTTATTGTTGTCATTGGCGTTGGAGTTGTCGTTCTCGTTGTCGTTGTCGTTGTCATTGTTGTTGTTGTTGTCGTTCTCGTTGTCGTTGTCGTTGTTGTTGTTGTTGTTGTTGTTGTTGTCGTTGTTGTCGTTGTTGTTGTTGTTGTCGTTGTCGTTGTCGTTGTCGTGGTCGTTGTTGTTGTTGTTGTTGTCGTTGTTGTTGTCGTCGTTGTTGTTGTTGTCATTGTTGTTGTTGTTGTTGTCATTGTTGTCGTTGTTGTTGTTGTTATTGTCGTTGTCATTATCGTGGTCGTTGTCGTTGTTGTTGTTGTCGTTGTCGTTGTCGTTATTGTCGTTGTTTTCTTTGTTGTTGTCGTTGTTGTTGTAGTTGTTGTCGCTGTTGTTGTTGTTGTTGTCGTTGTCGTTGTAGTTGTCGTTGTCATTGTCGTTGTCGTTATCATTGTCGTTGTCGTTGTCATTTTAGTTGTTGTTTTTGTTGTCGTTGTCGTTGTTGTCGTTGTTTTTGTCGTTGTTGTTGCTGTTGTTATTGTCAATGTAGTTGTCGTTGTCGATGTCGTTGTCGCTGTCGTTGTCTTTGTCGCTGTCGCTGTCGTTGTCTTTGTCGTTGTCGTTGTAGTTGTAGTTGTAGTTGTCGTTGTAGTTGTCGTTGTAGTTGTCGTAGTCGTTGTCGTTGTTGTTGTCGTTGTTGTTGTCGTCATTGTTGTCGTTTTTGTTGTCGTTGGTGTCATTGTTGTTGTTGTTGTTGTCGTTGTCGTTGTTGTTGTCGTTGTTGTCGTTGTCGTTGTCATTGTTGTTGTCGTTGTCGTTGTTATTGTTATTGTTGTCGTCGTTCTTGTCGTTGTTGTTGTTGTTGTTGTTGTCGGTGTTGTTGTCGTTGTTGTTGTCAGTTTTGTTGTTGTTGTTGTTGTCGTTGTTGTTGTCGTTGGTGTCGTTGGTGTTGTTGATGTCGTTGTCGTTGTTATTGTCGTTGTTGTCGTGGTTGTTGTCATTGTTGTTGTCGTTGTTGTCGTTGTTGTTGTCATTGTGGTTGTCGTTGTTGTCGTTGTTGTTGTTGTTTATGTTGTTGTTGTTGTCGTTATTGTCGTTGTGGTCGTTGTGGTCGTTGTCATTGTTGTAGTTGGGGTCGTTGTCGTTGTTGTCGTTGTTGTCGTCGTTGTGGTTGTCGTTGTCGTTGTTGTTGTCGTTGTCGTTTTCATTGTCGTTATCGTTGTCATTGTCGTTGTGTTGATATTGTTGTTGTCATTGTTGTCATTTTCGTTGTTGTTGTTGTCGTTGTTGTTGTTGTTGTTGTTGTTGTCATTGTCAGTGTCGTTGTCGTTGTCGTTGTCGTTGTCGTTGTCGTTATCGTTGTCGTTGTCGTTTCTGTTGTCGTTGTAGTTGTCGTTGTCGTTGTCGTTGTCGTTGTCGTCGTTGTTGTTGTCGTTGTTGTCGTTTTTGTTAGATTCCAAATTTCACTTATTTGATCTATCAAAAGTTGGCATTTTTCACTCATTTTCGTCAATTAAGTGTAGAAAACCACTCTTGTTTTGTGTGGTTTGCAATATAGTGTGAAAAGCTCTTGGTACCTTTGATTTGTGTGTTATTATGCAGGAATTAGGCACAAAACAAGTGAAGAGTAAGACACAAGAAATGGGCAAGGAAACCAAGAGAATATGCAAACCACCAAAATGTTGTCATGCTCACTAGGACCAAAAGGACATAAAGTTCGCCTGGCGAGTGGAGCCAGCGAAGGTTCGCCTGGCGAGTGATTCCTTCGCCTGGCGAAGGCGCGATATCTCAGAGGGCGGTTTGCTGCTGGAGGCACTTTGAAGTGCCTTGGTTCTGTTGTTCGCCTGGCGAAGGCCCCTGTTCGCCTGGCGAATGGGCGGAAACAGAACATCTTTTTGTACTATATTTACTGCTTTTTAGGTCATAACTTTGGGACTTTGAATTATTTTTCATTTTGAACATTGGGGAACATCAGAATAGAAAGAGAGAAGTAAAAACCCTAAGAGGGAGGAGGTAAGATCTTCGATCTCTTGTTGGGGTTTGGATTGTAATCTTTTGATACCTTATGTATTTCATCTCATATATGTTTGTGAACTTATTTTAGATTCTCTATTGATTGAATATCTTTGATTATATATTTGTGGGTCTTGACAAAACCTTTTCACATCTTTGATCTTAGATCTTCTTCTATCAATGGATAAACTTTTGACATGGTTTTAAAGTTGATATTCATTTTATCCTCTATGGTGTTGTGTTGATTAAGTAGCATGGGTAGCATGGGTAGGATCAATATAATATTGTGTGGGTATGTGATAATAGTGATGAAGAACGATGTTCACCGACATTTGGCAGATTAGATGAATACATGTAAAAAGGGTTAAGCGTGTGTACGTATTCTGATCATTGTATTTTATGCAAAAAAATCTTTTATCTGATATGGGTTTCATTCTTGTTTACCTGTTAATCTTTGATTTGAATTGTGATAGAGATATACTTTTCGGATCTGGATCTAGGATGATTGTCAGTTAAGTCCTAAATTCTAGAGATAGATTTAGGCTTAGCATTTGCGTGAGTATCAGATCTTAATGCTATGTGTTGTGTTTTTGTTGGGTGAGAGATCACCAATGAGACAACATGGTTGTTCTCTCGACGCCGCGTTAGAAATAAGCTTTGTCGTGAGTGATACGTGAGGATATTAGACGAATGATTGCATTGTGTTTAATTTGATCAGAAGAATGCATGTGTTATCAATTGATGAAATCCAATCCCAACAAGGCTCCGTTTATATTTTCGTCTTTATTTTATATTTTCTATTTTTATTTATGGTTCCTTGAACCTTTTAAACCTAGACCTTTTGAAAACAAACTTAGAAATATGGAAATCGTTGAACGGCGTTCATATCGCACTGATCCCTGTGGAGACGACAAAACTGGGTACTTAATATTTTTTGCTTGCTGCTTTACCGCTTCAATAGTTGTCGTTGTTGTTATTATTGTTGTTCTTGTTGTTGTCGTTGTTGTCGTTGTTGTTGTTGTTGTTGTTGTTGTTGTTGTCATTGTCGTTGTCGTTGTTGTTGTCGTTTTCGTTGTTGTTTTCGTTCTTGTTGTGGTTGTTGTTGTCGTTGTCGTTGTCATTGTCATTTTCTTTGTCGTTGTCGTTGTCCTTGTCCTTGTCGTTGTCGTTGTCGTTGTCGTTGTCGTTGTCATTGTCGTTTTCGTTGTTGTTGTCGTTGTCGTTGTCTTTGTCGTTGTTGTTGTCGTTGTTGTGGTTGTTGTTGTCGTTGTTGTTCTTGTTCTTGTTCTTGTTGTCGTTGTCATTGTCATTGTCGTTGTCGTTGTCTTTGTCATTTTTGTTGTCGTTTTCGTTGTCGTTGTTGTTGTCGTTGTCATTATCGTTGTCGTTGTCGTTGTCGTTGTCGTTGTAGTTGTCGTTGATGTTGTCGTTTTCATTGTCGTTGTTGTTGTCGTAGTTGTTGTCGTCGTTGTTTTCGTTGTTCTTGTCATTGTTGTTGTTGTTGTTGTCGTTGTTGTTGTCGTTGTAGTTGTCGTTGTCGTTGTTGTTGTCGTTGTTGTCATCGTTGTTGTTGTCGTTGGTGTTATTGGTGTTGTTGTTGTCGTTGTCGTTGTTGTTGTAGTTGTTGACGTGGTTGTTGTCATTGTTGTTGTCGTTGTTGTTGTCGTTGTGGTTGTTGTTGTCGTTGTGGTTGTCGTTGTTGTTGTGGTTGTCGTTGTTGTCGTTGTTGTTGTAGTCGTTGTTATCGTTGTCGTTGTTGTTGTCGTTGTTGTTATTGTCGTTGTTGTCATTGTTGTCGTTGTTGTCGTTGTGGTCGTTGTCGTCGTTGTCGTTGCAGTCATTGTCGTTGTTGTCGTCGTTGTCATTGTCGTTCTCGTTGTAGTTGTCGTTGTCGTTGTAGTTGTCGTTGTCATTTTCTCTATAGTTGTCGTTGTTGTTGTTTTCGTTATTGTCGATGTAGTTGTCGTTGTCGTTGTCGTTGTTGTTGTCGTTGTCGTTGTCATTGTAGTTGTTGTTGTCGTTTTTGCTGTTGTTGTTGTTGTTGTCGTTGTTGTCTTTGTAGTTCTCTTTGTCGTTGTCGTTGTCGTTGTCATTATCGTTGTAGTTGTCGTTGTAGTTGTCATTGTCGTTTTCGCTATCATCGTCGTTTTCGTTGTCATTGTCGTTGTCGTTGTAGTTGTCATTGTCGTTTTCGCTGTCGTTGTCGTTGTTGTTATTGTCGTTTTTGTCTTTGTAGTTGTCGTTGTCGTTGTTGTTGTCATCGTTGTAGTTGTCGTTGTTTTTTTGTCGTTGTTGTCGTTGTTGTAATCGTTGTCGTTGTTATTGTTGTTATTGTTGTGGTCGTTGTTGTCGTTTTTGTGTTTGTTATCGTTGTTGTCGCTGTTCTCATTGTTGTCGTTGTTGTCGTTGTTGTTGTTGTTGTTGTTGTTGTTGTCGTTGTCGTTATCGTTTTCGTTGTCGTTGTCGTTGTTGTTGTTGTTGTCATTTTCTTCTTTGTTGTTGTTGTTGTCGTTGTTGTTATTGTCGTTGTCGTTGTTGTTGTGGTAGTTGTTGTTGTCGTAGTCGTTGTGGTTGTTGTTGTTGTCTTCGTTGTTGTTGCCGTTGTCGTCGTTGTCGTTGTCGTTGTCGTTGTTGTTATCATTGTCGTTGTTGTTGTCGTTGTTGTTGTCGTCGTTGTTGTTGTTGTTATGCTTGTTATTGTCGTAATTGTAGTCGTTGTTGTCGTCGTTGTTGTCATTGTTGTTGTTGTTGTTGTCGTTGTCGTGGTTGTTGTCGTTGTTGTTGTCATTGTTGTTGTCATTGTGGTTGTCGTTGTTGTCGTTGTTGTTGTCGTTGTTGTTATTGTCGTTGTTGTTGTTGTTGTTATTGTTATTGTTATTGTTGTTTTTGTTGTTGTCGTTGTTGTTGTCGTTGTGGTCGTTGTCGTTGTTGTCGTTGTGGTCGTTGTCTTTGTTGTCGTTGTTGTCGTCGTTTTCATTGTCGTTGTTGTCGTCATTGTCGTTGTCGTTGTCATTGTCATTGTCATTGTCGTTGTCGTTTTCGTTGTCGTTGTCATTGTTGTTGTTGTTGTTGTTGTCGTTGTTGTTATCGTTGTTGTTGTTGTTGTCGTTGTTGTTGTTGTCGTTGTTGTTATCGTTGTTGTTGTTATTGTCGTTGTTGTTGTCGTTGTTATTGTTGTTGTGGTTGTTGTCGTTGTTGTTGTCATCGTTGTCGTTGTCGTTGTCATCGTCGTCGTTGTCCTTGTCATTGTCGTTGTTGTTGTCCTCGTTGTCGTCGTTGTTGTCCTTGTTGTTGTCGTTGTTGTTACTGTTGTTGTCGTTGTTGTTATTGTTGTTGTTGTTGTCGTTGTCGTCGTCGTTGTTATTGTTGTCGTTGTCGTTGTTGTTATTGTTGTTGTTGTTGTCGTTGTCGTTGTCGTTTTCATTGTCATTTTTGTTGTTGTTGTCGTTCTTGTTGTGGTTGTTACTGTCGTTGTCGTTGTCGATGTCGTTGTCGTTGTCGTTGTCGTTGTCATTATTGTCGTCCTTTTTGTCGTTTTGGTTGTCGTTGTCGTTGTCTTTGTTGTTGTCGTTGTTGTTGTTGTTGTTCTTGTTCTTGTTGTCGTTGTCGTTGTCGTTGTCGTTGTCGTTGTCGTTGTCATTTTCTTTTTTGTTGTCGGTGTATGTTGTCGTTGTCATTGTCGTTGTCGTTGTCGTTGTTGTTGTTGTTGTCGCTGTTGTCGTTGTTGTTGTCGTTGTTGTTTTCGTTGTTGTTTTCATTGTTGTTGTTGTTGTTGATGTTGTTGTTGTCGTTGTTGTTGTTGTTGTCGTTGTTGTTGTCGTTGTCGTTGTAGTTGTCATTGTCGTTGTTGTTGATGTCGTTGTCGTTGTTGTCGTCATTGTAGTAGTTGTTGGGGTCGTTGGTGTTGTTGTTGTTGTTGTTGTCGTTGTTGTTGTCGTTGTTTTCGTTGTTGTTGTCGTTGTTGTTGTCGTTGTCGTTGTTGTCGTCATTGTTGTTGTCGTTGTTGTTGCCGTTGTGGTTGTCGTTGCGGTCGTTGTCGTTGTTGTCGTTGTTGTCGGCGTTGTCGTTGTGGTCGTTGTCGTCGTTGTCGTTGCGGTCGTTGTCGTTGTTGTCGTTGTTGTCGTCGTTGTCGTTGTCATTGTCGTTGTCATTGTAGTTGTCGTTGTAGTTGTCGTTGTCGTTTTCCCTGTCGTTGCTGTAGTTGTTGTTGTCGTTGTTGTTGCTGTAGTTGTCGTTGTCGTTGTCGTTGTTGTTATTGTCATTGTTTTCGTCGTTGTTGTCGTCGTTGTCGTCGTTGTTGTAATCGTTGTCGTTGTTATCGTTTTGGTTTTCGTTTCGTTGTTGTTGTTGTCGTTTTTGTTGTTGTCGTCATTGTTGTTGTCGTTGGGGTCGTTGGTGTTGTCGTTGTTGTTGTCGTGGTTGTTGTCGTTGTCGTTGTTGTTGTCGTTGTTGTCGTGGTTGTTGTCGTTGTTGTTGTCGTTGTTGTCGTTGTTGTTGTCGTTGCGGTTGTCGTTGTGGTTTTCGTTGTGGTTGTCGTTGCGGTTGTTGTCGTTGTTGTCGTGGTTGTCATTGTTGTCGTCGTTGTCATTGTCATTGTCGTCATTGTCGTTTTCGTCGTTGGCGTCGTTATCGTTGCGGTTGTTGTCGTAGTTGTCGTCGTTGTCGTTGTCATTGTCATTGTAGTTGTCGTTGTTGTTGTCGTTGTCGTTTTCCCTGTCGTTGTTGTTGTCGTTGTTGTTGTTGTCGTTGTTGTTGTTGTCGTTGATGTCGCTGTAGTTGTCGTTGTCGTTGTCGTCGTTGTTTTCGTCGTTGTTTTCGTTGTTGTTGTCGTTGTTGTAATCCTTTTCGTTGTTGTCGTTTTCGTTTTCGTTGTCGTTGTCGTTGTTGTTGTTGTTGTCGTTATTGTTGTTGTCGTTGTCGTTGTTGTTGTGGTTGTTGTTGTTGTCGTAATCGTTGTTGTTATTATTGTTGTTCTTGTTGTTGTCGTTGTTGTCGTTGTTGTCGTTGTCGTTGTTGTCGTTGTTGTTGTTGTTGTTGTTGTTGTTGTCGTTGTCATTGTCGTTGTCGTTGTTGTTGTCGTTGTCGGTTTTGTTGTTGTTGTTGTTGCTATTGTCGTTATTGCGTCGTTGTTGTCGTCGTTGTTGTCGTCGTTGTTGTTGTCGTTGTTGTCATTGTTGTTGTCGTTGTCGTTGTTGTTGTCGTTGTTGTTGTCGTTGTTGTTGTCGTTGTGGTTGTCGTTGTTGTCGTTGTTGTTTTCGTTGTAGTTTTCATTGTTGTTACTGTTGTTGTTGTTTTTGTTATTGTTGTCGTTGTTGTTGTCGTTGTTGTCGTTGTGGTCGTTGTCGTTGTGGTCGTTGTCGTTGTTGTCGTCGTTTTCATTGTCGTTGTCGTTGTCATTGTCGTTTTCGTTGTCGTTGTCATTGTCGTTTTCGTTGTCGTTGTCGTTTTCGTTGTCATTGTCGTAGTTCTTGTTGATTTTGTTGTTGTTCTTGTCGTTGTTGTTACCGTTGTATTTGTCGTTGTTGTTGTCGTTATGGTTGTTGTCGTTGTTGTCGTCGTTGTCGTTGTCGTTGTCGTTGTTGTCGTCGTTGTCGTTGTCGTTGTCGTTGTCGTTGTCGTTGTTGTCATTGTCGTTGTCGTTGTAGTTGTCATTGTCGTTGTCGCTGTCATTATCGTTGTTATTGTTGTCATTGGCGTTGGAGTTGTAGTTCTCGTTCTCGTTGTCGTTGTCATTGTTGTTGTTGTTGTCGTTCTCGTTGTCGTTGTTGTTGTTGTTGTTGTTGTTGTTGTCGTTGTTGTCGTTGTTGTTGTTGTCGTTGTCGTTGTCGTTGTCGTGGTCGTTGTCGTTGTTGTTGTTGTCGTTGTTGTTGTCGTTGTTGTTGTTGTTGTCATTGTTGTTGTTGTTGTTGTCATTGTTGTCGTTGTTGTTGTTGTTATTGTCGTTGTCATTATCGTGGTCGTTGTCGTTGTTGTTGTTGTCGTTGTCGTTGTCGTTGTTGTTGTCGTTGTTGTTGTCGTTGTCATTGTCGTTGTTGTTGTCGTTGTCGTTATTGTCGTTGTTTTCGTTGTTGTTGTCGTTGTTGTTGTAGTTGTTGTCGCTGTTGTTGTTGTTGTTGTTGTCGTTGTCGTTGTAGTTGTCGTTGTCATTGTCGTTGTCGTTATCATTGTCGTTGTCGTTGTCGTTTTAGTTGTTGTTTTTGTTGTCGTTGTCGTTGTTGTCGTTGTTTTTGTCGTTGTTGTTGCTGTTTTTGTTGTCAATGTAGTTGTCGTTGTCGATGTCGTTGTCGCTGTCGTTGTCTTTGTCGCTGTCGCTGTCGTTGTCTTTGTCGTTGTCGTTGTAGTTGTAGTTGTAGTTGTCGTTGTAGTTGTCATAGTCGTTGTCATTGTTGTTGTCGTTGTTGTTGTCGTCATTGTTGTCGTTTTTGTTGTCGTTAGTGTCATTGTTGTTGTTGTTATTGTCGTTGTCGTTGTTGTTGTCGTTGTTGTCGTTGTCGTTGTCATTGTTGTTGTCGTTGTCGTTGTTATTGTTATTGTTGTCGTCGTTCTTGTCGTCGTTGTTGTCGTTGTTGTTGTCGGTGTTGTTGTCGTTGTTGTTGTCAGTTTTGTTGTTGTCAGTTTTGTTGTTGTTGTTGTCGTTGTTGTTGTCGTTGGTGTCGTTGGTGTTGTTGATGTCGTTGTCGTTGTTATTGTCGTTGTTGTCGTGGTTGTTGTCATTGTTGTTGTCGTTGTTGTCGTTGTTGTTGTCATTGTGGTTGTCGTTGTTGTCGTTGTTGTTGTTGTTTATGTTGTTGTTGTTGTCGTTATTGTCGTTGTGGTCGTTGTGGTCGTTGTCATTGTTGTAGTTGGGGTCGTTGTCGTTGTTGTCGTCGTTGTGGTTGTCGTTGTCGTTGTTGTTGTCGTTGTCGTTTTCATTGTCGTTATCGTTGTCATTGTCGTTGTGTTGATATTGTTGTTGTCGTTGTTGTCATTTTCGTTGTTGTTGTCGTTGTTGTTGTTGTTGTTGTCATTGTCAGTGTCGTTGTCGTTGTCGTTGTCGTTATCGTTGTCGTTGTCGTTTCTGTTGTCGTTGTAGTTGTCGTTGTCGTTGTCGTTGTCGTCGTTGTTGTTGTCGTTGTTGTCGTTTTTGTTAGATTCCAAATTTCACTTATTTGATCTATCAAAAGTTGGCATTTTTCACTCATTTTCGTCAATTAAGTGTAGAAAACCACTCTTGTTTTGTGTGGTTTGCAATATAGTGTGAAAAGCTCTTGGTACCTTTGATTTGTGTGTTATTGTGCAGGAATTAGGCACAAAACAAGTGAAGAGTAAGACACAAGAAATGGGCAAGGAAACCAAGAGAATATGCAAACCACCAAAATGTTGTCATGCTCACTAGGACCAAAAGGACATAAAGTTCGCCTGGCGAGTGGAGCCAGCGAAGGTTCGCCTGGCGAGTGATTCCTTCGCCTGGCAAAGGCGCGATATCTCAGAGGGCGGTTTGCTGCTGGAGGCACTTTGAAGTGCCTTGGTTCTGTTGTTCGCCTGGCGAAGGCCCCTGTTCGCCTGGCGGATGGGCGGAAACAGAACATCTTTTTGTACTATATTTACTGCTTTTTAGGTCATAACTTTGGGACTTTGAATTATTTTTCATTTTGAACATTGGGGAACATCAGAATAGAAAGAGAGAAGTAAAAACCCTAAGAGGGAGGAGGTAAGATCTTCGATCTCTTGTTGGGGTTTGGATTGTAATCTTTTGATACCTTATGTATTTCATCTCATATATGTTTGTGAACTTATTTTAGATTCTCTATTGATTGAATATCTTTGATTATATATTTGTGGGTCTTGACAAAACCTTTTCACATCTTTGATCTTAGATCTTCTTCTATCAATGGATAAAATTTTGACATGGTTTTGAAGTTGATATTCATTTTATCCTCTATGGTGTTGTGTTGATTAAGTAGCATGGGTAGCATGGGTAGGATCAATATAATATTGTGTGGGTATGTGATAATAGTGATGAAGAACGATGTTCACCGACATTTGGCAGATTAGATGAATACATGTAAAAAGGGTTAAGCGTGTGTACGTATTCTGATCATTGTATTTTATGCAAAAAATCTTTTATCTGATATGGGTTTCATTCTTGTTTACCTGTTAATCTTTGATTTGAATTGTGATAGAGATATACTTTTCGGATCTGGATCTAGGATGATTGCCAGTTAAGTCCTAAATTCTAGAGATAGATTTAGGCTTAGCATTTGCGTGAGTATCAGATCTTAATGCTATGTGTTGTGTTTTTGTTGGGTGAGAGATCACCAATGAGACAACATGGTTGTTCTCTCGACGCCGCGTTAGAAATAAGCTTTGTCGTGAGTGATACGTGAGGATATTAGACGAATGATTGCATTGTGTTTAATTTGATCAGAAGAATGCATGTGTTATCAATTGATGAAATCCAATCCCAACAAGGCTCCGTTTATATTTTCGTCTTTATTTTATATTTTCTATTTTTATTTATGGTTCCTTGAACCTTTTAAACCTAGACCTTTTGAAAACAAACTTAGAAATATGGAAATCGTTGAAAGGCGTTCATATCGCACTGATCCCTGTGGAGACGACAAAACTGGGTACTTAATATTTTTTGCTTGCTGCTTTACCGCTTCAATAGTTGTCGTTGTTGTTATTATTGTTGTTCTTGTTGTTGTCGTTGTTGTCGTTGTCGTTGTTGTCGTTGTTGTTGTTGTTGTCGTTGTCGTTGTCATTGTCGTTGTCGTTGTTGTTGTCGTTTTGGTTGTTGTTTTCGTTCTTGTTGTGGTTGTTGTTGTCGTTGTCGTTATCGTTGTCATTTTCTTTGTCGTTGTCGTTGTCGTTGTCGTTGTCGTTGTCGTTGTAGTTGTCGTTGTCGTTGTCGTTGTCGTTTTCGTTGTTGTTGTCGTTGTCGTTGTCTTTGTCGTTGTTGTTGTCGTTGTTGTGGTTGTTGTTGTCGTTGTTGTTCTTGTTCTTGTTCTTGTTGTCGTTGTCATTGTCATTGTAGTTGTCGTTGTCTTTGTCATTTTTGTTGTCGTTTTCGTTGTCGTTGTTGTTGTCGTTGTCATTGTCGTTGTCGTTGTCGTTGTCGTTGTCGTTGTAGTTGTCGTTGTTGTTGTCGTTTTCATTGTCGTTGTTGTTGTCGTAGTTGTTGTCGTCGTTGTTTTCGTTGTTCTTGTCATTGTTGTTGTTGTTGTTGTCGTTGTTGTTGTCGTTGTCGTTGTAGTTGTCGTTGTCGTTGTCGTTGTCGTTGTTGTTGTCGTTGTTGTCATCGTTGTTGTTGTCGTTTGTGTTATTGGTGTTGTTGTTGTCGTTTTCGTTGTTGTTGTAGTTGTTGACGTGGTTGTTGTCATTGTTGTTGTCGTTGTTGTCGTTGTTGTTGTCATTGTGGTTGTTGTTGTCGTTGTGGTTGTCGTTGTTGTTGTGGTTGTCGTTGTTGTCGTTGTTATTGTAGTCGTTGTTATCGTTGTCGTTGTTGTTGTCGTTGTTGTTGTCGTTGTTGTTATTGTCGTTGTTCTCATTGTTGTCGTTGTTTTCGTTGTGGTCGTTGTCGTCGTTGTCGTTGCGGTCATTGTCGTTGTTGTCGTCGTTGTCATTGTCGTTCTCGTTGTAGTTGTAGTTGTCGTTGTAGTTGTCGTTGTCATTTTCTCTATAGTTGTCGTTGTTGTTGTTGTTTTCGTTGTTGTCGATGTAGTTGTCGTTGTTGTTGTTGTTGTCGTTGTCGTTGTCATTGTAGCTGTTGTTGTCGTTTTTGCTGTTGTTGTTGTTGTTGTCGTTGTTGTCTTTGTAGTTCTCTTTGTCGTTGTCGTTGTCGTTGTCATTATCGTTGTAGTTGTCGTTGTAGTTGTCATTGTCGTTTTCGCTATCATCGTCGTTTTCGTTGTCATTGTCGTTGTCGTTGTAGTTGTTATTGTCGTTTTCGCTGTCGTTGTTGTTGTCGTTTTTGTCTTTGTAGTTGTCGTTGTCGTTGTTGTTGTCGTCGTTGTAGTTGTCGTTGTTTTTTTTGTCGTTGTTGTCGTTGTTGTAATTGTTGTCGTTGTTATTGTTGTTATTGTTGTGGTCGTTGTTGTCATTTTTGTGTTTGTTATCGTTGTTGTCGCTGTTGTCATTGTTGTCGTTGTTGTTGTTGTTGTTGTTGTTGTCGTTGTCATTATCGTTTTCGTTGTCGTTGTCGTTGTTGTTGTTGTTGTCATTTTCTTCTTTGTTGTTGTTGTTGTCGTTGTTGTTATTGTCGTTGTCGTTGTTGTTATGGTTGTTGTTGTTGTCGTAGTCGTTGTCGTTGTGGTTGTTGTTGTTGTCTTCGTTGTTGTTGCCGTTGTCGTCGTTGTCGTTGTCGTTGTCGTTGTTGTTATCATTGTCGTTGTTGTTGTCGTTGTCGTTGTCGTTGTTGTTGTTGTTATGCTTGTTATTGTCGTAATTGTCGTCGTTGCTATCGTCGTTGTTGTCATTGTTGTTGTTGTTGTTGTCGTTGTCGTGGTTGTTGTCGTTGTTGTTGTCATTGTTGTTGTCATTGTGGTTGTCGTTGTTGTCGTTGTTGTTGTCGTTGTTGTTATTGTCGTTGTTGTTGTTGTTATTGTTATTGTTATTGTTGTTTTTGTTGTTGTCGTTGATGTTGTCGTTGTGGTCGTTGTCGTTGTTGTCGTTGTGGTCGTTGTCTTTGTTGTCGTTGTTGTCGTCGTTTTCATTGTCGTTGTTGTCGTCATTGTCGTTGTCGTTGTCATTGTCATTGTCATTGTCGTTGTCGTTTTCGTTGTCGTTGTCATTGTTGTTATTGTTGTTGTTGTCGTTGTTGTTATCGTTGTTGTTGTTGTTGTCGTTGTTGTTGTCGTTGTTATTGTTGTTGTGGTTGTTGTCGTTGTTGTTGTCATCGTTGTCGTTGTCGTTGTCATCGTCGTCGTTGTCCTTGTCATTGTCGTTGTCGTTGTCGTCGTTGTCGTCGTTGTTGTCCTTGTTGTTGTCGTTGTTGTTACTGTTGTTGTCGTTGTTGTTATTGTTGTTGTTGTTGTCGTTGTCGTCGTCGTTGTTATTGTTGTCGTTGTCGTTGTTGTTATTGTTGTTGTTGTTGTCGTCGTCGTTGTCGTTTTCATTGTCATTTTTGTTGTTGTTGTCGTTCTTGTTGTGGTTGTTACTGTCGTTGTCATTGTCGTTGTCATTATTGTCGTCCTTTTTGTCGTTTTGATTGTCGTTGTCGTTGTCTTTGTTGTTGTCATTGTTGTTGTTGTTGTTCTTGTTCTTGTTGTCGTTGTCGTTGTCATTGTCGTTGTCGTTGTCGTTGTCATTTTCTTTTTTGTTGTCGGTGTATGTTGTCGTTGTCATTGTCGTTGTTGTTGTCGTTGTCGTTGTCGTTGTTGTTGTCGCTGTTGTCGTCGTTGTTGTCGTTGTTGTTTTCGTTGTTGTTTTCATTGTTGTTGTTGTTGTTGATGTTGTTGTTGTCGTTGTTGTTGTTGTTGTCGTTGTTGTTGTTGTTACCGTTGTAGTTGTCATTGTCGTTGTTGTTGATGTCGTTGTCGTTGTTGTCGTCATTGTAGTAGTTGTTGGGGTCGTTGGTGTTGTTGTTGTTGTTGTCGTTGTTTTCGTTGTTGTTTTCGTTGTTGTTGTTGTTGTTGTCGTTGTCGTTGTTGTCGTCATTGTTGTTGTCGTTGGAGTCGTGTGTTGTTGTTGTTGTTGTCGTTGTTGTTGCCGTTGTGGTTGTCGTTGCGGTCGTTGTCGTTGTTGTCGTTGTTGTCGGCGTTGTCGTTGTGGTCGTTGTCGTCATTGTCGTTGCGGTCGTTGTCGTTGTTGTCGTTGTTGTCGTCATTGTCGTTGTCATTGTCGTTGTCATTGTAGTTGTCGTTGTAGTTGTCGTTGTCGTTTTCCCTGTCGTTGCTGTAGTTGTTGTTGTCGTTGTTGTTGCTGTAGTTGTCGTTGTCGTTGTCGTTGTTGTTATTGTCAGTGTTTTCGTCGTTGTTGTCGTCGTTGTCGTCGTTGTTGTAATTGTTGTCGTTGTTATCGTTTTGGTTTTCGTTTCGTTGTTGTTGTTATCGTTTTTGTTGTTGTCGTCATTGTTGTTGTCGTTGGGGTCGTTGGTGTTGTCGTTGTTGTTGTCGTTGTTGTCGTTGTTGTTGTCGTTGCGGTTGTCGTTGTGGTTTTCGTTGTGGTTGTCGTTGCGGTTGTTGTCGTTGTTGTCGTGGTTGTCGTTGTTGTCGTCGTTGTCATTGTCATTGTCGTCATTGTCGTTTTCGTCGTTGGCGTCGTTATCGTTGCGGTTGTTGTCGTAGTTGTCGTCGTTGTCGTTGTCATTGTCATTGTAGTTGTCGTTGTTGTTGTCGTTGTCGTTTTCCCTGTCGTTGTTGTTGTCGTTGTTGTTGTTGTCGTTGTTGTTGTTGTCGTTGATGTCGCTGTAGTTGTCGTTGTCGTTGTCGTCGTTGTTTTCATCGTTGTTGTCGTTGTTGTTGTCGTTGTTGTAATCCTTTTCGTTGTTGTCGTTTTCGTTTTCGTTGTCGTTGTCGCTGTTGTTGTTGTTGTTGTTGTCGTTATTGTTGTTGTCATTGTCGTTGTTGTTGTGGTTGTTGTTGTCGTAATCGTTGTCGTTGTCCTGGTTGTTGTTGTTGTCGTTGTCGTCGTTGTCGTTGTCGTTATCGTTGTCGTTTTCGTTGTTGTTGTTGTTGTCGTTGTCGTTTTCGTTGTCGGTTTTGTTGTTGTTGTTGTTGCTATTAACGTTATTGCGTCGTTGTTGTCGTCGTTATTGTCGTCGTTGTTGTCGTCGTTGTTGTCATTGTTATTGTCGTTGTCGTTGTTGTTGTCGTTGCTGTTGTCGTTGTTGTTGTCGTTGTGGTTGTCGTTGTTGTCGTTGTTGTTTTCGTTGTTGTTTTCATTGTTGTTACTGTTGTTGTTGTTTTTGTTATTGTTGTCGTTGTTGTTGTCGTTGTTGTCGTTGTGGTCGTTGTCGTTGTTGTCGTCGTTTTCATTGTCGTTGTCGTTGTCATTGTCGTTTTCGTTGTCGTTGTCGTTTTCGTTGTCATTGTCGTAGTTCTTGTTGATTTTGTTGTTGTTCTTGTCGTTGTTGTTACCGTTGTATTTGTCGTTGTTGTTGTCGTTGTGGTTGTTGTCGTTGTTGTCGTCGTTGTCGTTGTCATTGTCGTTGTCGTTGTTGTCGTCGTTGTCGTTGTCGTTGTCGTTGTCGTTATCGTTGTTGTTGTTGTCATTGTCGTTGTCGTTGTAGTTGTCATTGTCGTTGTCGCTGTCATTATCGTTGTTATTGTTGTCATTGGCGTTGGAGTTGTCGTTCTCGTTCTCGTTGTCGTTGTCATTTTTGTTGTTGTTGTCGTTCTCGTTGTCGTTGTCGTTGTCGTTGTTGTTGTTGTTGTTGTCGTTGTTGTTGTTGTCGTTGTCGTTGTCGTTGTTGTGGTCGTTGTCGTTGTTGTTGTCGTTGTTGTTGTTGTTGTCATTGTTGTTGTTGTTGTTGTCATTGTTGTCGTTGTTGTTGTTGTTATTGTCGTTGTCATTATCGTAGTCGTTGTCGTTATTGTTATTGTCGTTTTCGTTGTCGTTGTTGTTGTCGTTGTTGTTGTCGTTGTCATTGTCGTTGTTGTTGTCATTGTCGTTATTGTCGTTGTTTTCGTTGTTGTTGTTGTCGTTGTTGTTGTAGTTGTTGTCGCTGTTGTTGTTGTTGTTGTCGTTGTCGTTGTAGTTGTCGTTGTCATTGTCGTTGTCGTTATCATTGTCGTTGTCGTTGTCGTTTTAGTTGTTGTTGTCGTTGTCGTTGTTGTCGTTGTTTTTTTCGTTGTTGTTGCTGTTGTTGTTGTCAATGTAGTTGTCGTTGTCGATGTCGTTGTCGCTGTCGTTGTCTTTGTCGCTGTCGCTGTCGTTGTCTTTGTCGTTGTCGTTGTAGTTGTAGTTGTAGTTGTCGTTGTAGTTGTCGTAGTCGTTGTCGTTGTTGTTGTCGTTGTTGTTGTCATTATGGTCGTTGTCGTTGTTGTCTTTGTTGTTGTCATCGTTGTCGTCGTCGTTGTTGACGTTTTTGTTGTCGTCATTGTTGTCGTTGTCGTTGTTGTTATTGTTGTTGTTGTTGTCGTTGTTGTCGTTGTTGTTGTTGTTGTCGTTGTCGTTGTTGTCGTTGTTGTTGTTGTTGTTGTCGTTGTCGTTGTCGTTCTTGTTGTGGTTGTTGTTGTCGTTGTCGTTGTTGTTGTCTTGGTTGTCATCCTTTTTGTCGTTGTTGTTGTCGTTGTCGTTGTTGTTGTCGTTTTTGTTGTTGTTGTTCTTGTTCTTGTTGTCATTGTCGTTGTCGTTGTTGTTGTTGTCGTTGTTGTCGTTGTTGTTTTCGTTGTTTTTGTCATTGTTGTTGTCGTTGTTGTTGTCGTTATTGTTGTTGTCGTTGTCCTTGTTGTTGTCGTTGTAGTTGTCGTCGTTATCGTTGCGGTTGTTGTCGTCGTTGTCGTTGTCATTGTAGTTGTCGTTGTAGTTGTCGTTGTCGTTTTCCCTGTCGTTGTTGTTGTCGTTGTTATTGTTGTCATTGTTGTTGTTGTCGTTGTTGTCGCTGTAGTTGTCGTTGTCGTTGTCGTCGTTGTTTTCGTCGTTGTTGTTGTCGTTGTTGTAATCTTTTTCGTTGTTGTCGTTTTCGTTTTCGTTGTCGTTGTCGTTGTTGTTGTTGTTGTTGTTGTTGTTGTCGTTGTTGTTGTTGTTGTCGTTGTTGTTATGGTTGTTGTTGTTGTCGTAATCATTGTCGTTATCGTTGTTATTGTTGTTGTCATTGTTGTTGTCATTGTCGTCGTTGTCATTGTCGTTGTCGTTGTCGTTATCGTTGTCGTTTTCATTGTTGTTGTCGTTTTCGTTGTCGGTTTTGTTGTTGTTGTGGTTGCTATTGTCGTTATTGCCGTCGTTGTTGTCGTCGTTGTTGTCGTCGTTGTTGTCATTGTTGTTGTTGTTGTCGTTGTCGTTGTTGTTGTCGTTGTTGTTGTCGCTGTTGTTGTCGTTATGGTTGTCGTTGTTGTCGTTGTTGTTTTCGTTGTTGTTGTTATTGTTACTGTTGTTGTTGTTGTTATTGTTGTCGTTGTTGTTGTCGTTGTTGTCGTTGTGGTTGTTGTCGTTGTGGTCGTTGTCGTTGTTGTCGTCGTTTTCATTGTCGTTGTTGTTGTCATTGTCGTTTTCGTTGTCGTTGTCGTTTTCGTTGTCATTGTCGTAGTTCTTGTTGTTGTTGTTGTTGTTGTTGTCGTTGTTGTTGTCGTTGTTGTTACCGTTGTATTTGTATTTGTTGTTGTCGTTGTGGTTGTTGTCGTTGTTGTCGTCGTCGTCGTTGTCGTTGTCGTTGTCGTTGTCGTTGTCATTGTCGTTGTCGTTGTCGTTGTTGTTGTCGTTGTCGTTGTCGTTGTCGTTGTTGTTCTTGTTGTCATTGTCGTTGTAGTTGTCGTTGTCGTTGTCGTTGTCATTATCGTTGTTATTGTTGTCATTGGCGTTGGCGTTGTCGTTCTCGTTCTCGTTGTCATTGTCATTGTTGTTGTTGTTGTTGTTGTCGTTCTCGTTGTCGTTGTCGTTGTTGTTGTTGTCGTTGTTGTTGTTGTTGTTGTCGTTGTTGTTGTTGTTGTTATTGTCGTTGTCGTTGTCGTTGTCGTGGTCGTTGTCGTTGTTGTTGTTGTCGTTGTCGTTGTTGTTGTCGTTGTTGTTGTTGTTGTCATTGTTGTCGTTGTTGTTGTCATTGTTGTCGTTGGTGTCGTTGTTGTTGTTGTTATTGTCGTTGGCATTGTCATGGTCGTTGTCGTTGTTGTTGTTGTCGTTGTTGTTGTCGTTGTTGTTGTCGTTGTTGTTGTCGTTGTCATTGTCGTTGTCATTGTCGTTGTCGTTATTGTCGTTGTTTTCGTTGTTGTTGTCGTTGTTGTCATTATTGTTGTCGTTGTTATTGTTGTTAATATCGTTGTTGTTAACGTTGTCGTTGTAGTTGTCGTTGTCATTGTCGTTGTCGTTATCGTTGTCGTTGTCGTTGTCGTTGTCGTTTTAGTTGTTATTTTTGTTGTCGTTGTCGTCGTTGTCGTTGTTTTTGTCGTTGTTGTTTCCGTTGTTGTTGTCATTGTAGTTGTCGTTATCGATGTCGTTGTCGCTGTCGTTGTCTTTGTCGTTGTCGCTGTCGTTGTCTTTGTCGTTGTCGTTGTAGTTGTAGTTGTAGTTGTAGTTGTCGTTGTAGTTGTCGTTGTCGTTGTCGTTGTCGTTGTCATTGTGGTCGTTGTTGTTGTTGTCTTTGTTGTTGTTGTCGTTGTTGTCGTCGTCGTCGTTGTCCTTGTCGTTGTCCTTGTCATTGTCGTTGTCCTTGTCGTCGTTGTTGTCGTCGTTGTTGACGTTGTTGTTGTCGTCATTGTTGTCGTTGTCGTTGTTGTTATTGTTGTTGTTATTGTCGTTGTTGTCGTCGTTGTTGTTGTTGTCGTTGTCGTTGTTGTCGTTGTTGTTGTTGTTGCCGTTGTCATTGTCGTTCTTGTTGTGGTTGTTGTTGTCGTTGTCGTTGTCGTTGTTGTTGTCTTCGTTGTCATCCTTTTTGTCGTTGTCGTTGTTGTTGTCGTTTTTGTTGTTGTTGTTCTTGTTCTTGTTTTCGTTGTCGTTGTCATTGTCGTTGTCGTTGTCGTTGTCGTTGTCGTTGTCGTTTTCGTTGTCGTTGTATGTTGTCGTTGTCGTTGTTGTTGTTGTCGTTGTTGTCGTTGTTGTTTTCGTTGTTTTTGTCGTTGTTGTTGTTGTTATTGTTGTTGTCGTTGTCCTTGTTGTTGTCGTTGTAGTTGTCCTTGTCGTCGTTGTTGTTGTTGTTGTCGTTGTTGTCGTTTTTGTCGTTGGTGTTGCTGTTGTCATTGTCGTTGTTGTTGTCCTGGTTGTTGTCGTTGTTGTTTTCTTTTTTGTCGTTGTTGTTGTCGTTGTGGTTGTCGTTGTTGTTGTCGTTGTTATTGTCGTTTCGGTCGTTGTCATTGTTGTCGTCTTTGTCGTTGTCGTTGTCGTCGTTGTCGTTGCGGTCGTTGTCGTTGTTGTCGCTGTTTTCGTCGTTGTCCTTGTCATTGTCGTTATCGTTGTCGTTGTAGTTATCGTTGTAGTTGTCGTTGTTGTTTTTACTGTCGTTGTTGTTGTTGTCGTTGTTGTCGTTGTAGTTGTCGTTACCGTTGTCGTTGTTGTTGTCGTTGTCATTGTCATTGTCGTTGTCGTTGTAGTTGTCGTTGTAGTTGTCGTTGTCGTTTTCGTTGTCGTTGTCGTTGTTGTTGTTGTCGTTGTTATTGTTGTAGTTCTCTTTGTCGTTGTCGTTGTCGGTGTCGTTGTCGGTGTCGTTGTAGTTGTCATTGTTGTTTTCGCTGTCGCTGTCGTTGTCGTTGTTGTTGTTGTCGTTGTTGTCGTTGTAGTTGTCGTTGTCGTTGTCGTTGTCGTTATCATCGTTGTTGTTGTCGTCGTTTTTTTCGTCGTCGTTGTTTTCGTTGTTGTAATCGTTGTCGTTGTTGTTGTTGTTGTTGTTGTTGTTGTTGTCGTTGTTGTCATTGTTATCGTTGTTATTGTTGTTGTAGTTGTCGTTGTCGTTGTCGTTTTCGTTGTAGTTGTCGTTGTTGTTGTTGTTGTCGTTTTCGTATTTGTTGTCGTTGTCGTTGTTGTTGTTGTTGTTGTCTTGTTGTTGTTGTCGTTGTCGTTGTTGTTGTGGTTGTTGTTGTTGTCGTAGTCGTTGTCGTTGTCATTGTCGTTGTTGTTGTTGTTGTCGTTGTCGTCGTTGTCATTGTCGTTGTCGTTGTCGTTGTCGGTGTCGGTGTTGTTGTCGTTGTCGTTTTCATTGTTGTTGTTGTTGTCGTTGTCGGTTTTGTTGTTGTTGTGGTTGTTATTGTCGTTATTGCCGTCGTTTTTGTCATTGTTGTTGTCGTCGTTGTTATTGTCATTTTTGTTGTTGTCATTGTCGTGGTTGTTGTCGTTGTTGTTGTCGTTGTTGTCGTTGTTGTTGTCGTTGTGGTTGTCGTTGTTGTTTTCGTTGTTGTTACTGTTGTTGTTGTTGTTGTCGTTTTTGTTGTCGTTGTTGTCGTTGTTGTCGTTGTGGCCATTGTCGTTGTGGTCGTTGTCGTTGTTATCATTGTTGTCGTTGTTTTCATTGTCGTTGTCATCGTCGTTGTCGTTGAAGTTGTCGTTGTCATTGTCATTGTCATTTTCGTTGTCGTTGTCGTTTTCATTGTTGTTGTCGTTGTTGTTGTTGTTGTCGTTGTTATTTTCGTTGTTGTCGTTGTTGTTACCGTTGTATTTGTCGTTATTGTTGTTGTTGTGGTTGTTTTCGTTGTTGTCGTCATTGTCGTTGTCGTTGTCGTCATCATTGTCGTTGTCGTTGTCGTTGTCGTTGTCATTGTCGTTGTCGTTGTCGTTGTCGTTGTCATTGTCGTTGTCGTTGTTGTTGTCGTTGTTGTCGCTGTTGTTGTTGTCGTTGTCGTTGTTGTAGTGGCTGTTGTTGCTGTCGTAGTCGTTGTCGTGGTGGTTTTTGTTGTTTTCGTTGTTATTATCATTGTCGTCGTTGTCATTGTCGTTGTCGTTTTCGTTGTTGTTGTCATTGTCATTGTCATTGTCGTTGTTGTTGTTGTTGTTGTTATTGTCGTTATTGTCGTTGTTGTTGTCGTCGTTGTTGTCTTCGTTGTTGTCGTCGTTGTTGTCATTGTTGTTGTTGTTGTTGTTGTTGTAGTTGTCGTGGTTATTGTTGTTGTTGTCGTTGTTGTTGTCGTTGTGGTTGTCGTTGTTGTTCTCGTTGTTGTTGTTGTTGTCGTTGTTATTGTTGTTGTTGTTGTCGTTTTTGTCGTTGTTGTCGTTGTGGCCGTTGTGGTCGTTGTCGTTGTTGTCGTCGTTGTCGTTGTGGCCGTTGTGGTCGTTGTCGTTGTGGCCGTTGTGGTCGTTGTCGTTGTCGTTGTTGTTGTCTTTGTCATTGTCGTTTTCGTTTTCGTTGTCGTTGTCGTTGTCGTTGTTGTTGTTGTCGTCGTTGTTGTTGTTGTTGTCGTTGTTGTTGTCGTTGTCGTCGTTGTCCTTGTCATTGTAGTTATCCTTATCGTCGTTGTTGTCGTCGTTGTTGTTGTCGTCATTATTTTTGTTGTCATTGTTGTTATAGTTGTTGTTGTTGCCGTTGTTGTCGTCGTCGTTGTTGTTGTCGTTTTCGTTGTTGTCGTTGTTGTTATTGTTGTAGTTGTTGTTGTCGTCGTTGTTGTTGTTGTTGTTGTTGTCGTTTTCGTTGTCGTTGTCGTTCTTGTTGTTGTTGTCGTTGTCTTTGTCGTTGCCGTTGTCATTGTCATTGTCATTGTCGTTGTCGTTGCGTTGTCGTTGTCGTTGTTGTCGTCGTTGTTGTCATCCTTTTTGTCATTGTTGTTGTTGTTGTCGTTGTTGTTGTTGTTGTTCTTGTTCTTGTTGTCGTTGTCGTTGTCGTTTTTGTTGTCGTTGTATGTTGTCGTTGTCATTGTCGTTGTCATTGTTGTTGTCGCTGTTGTCGTCGTTGTTGTCGTCGTTGTTGTCGTCGTTGTTTTCGTTGTTGTTGTCGCTGTTGTTGTTGTTGTTGTTGTCGTTTTCGTTGTTGTTGTTGTTGTTGTCGTTGTTGTAGTCGTTGTCGTTGTAGTTGTCATTGTCGTCGTTGTTGTTGTCGTTGTCGTTGTTGTCGTCATTGTTATTGTCATTGTGGTCGTTGTCGTTGTTGTCGTTGTTGTTGTTGTCGTTGTTGTTGTCTTTGTGGTTGTCGTTGTATTTGTCGTTGCGTTCGTTCTCGTTGTTGTCGTTGTCGATGTCATTGTTGTTGTCGTTGTCGTTGTGGTCGTTGTCGTCGTTGTCATTGCGGTCGTTATTGTTGTTGTCATCGTTGTCGTTGTCGTTGTGGTTGTCGTTGTAGTTGTCGTTGTCGTTTTCCCTGTCGTTGTTGTTGTTGTCGATGTAGTTGTCGTTATCGTTGTCGTTGTTGTTGTCATCGTTGTTTTCGTTGTTGTTGTTGTTGTTGTTGTAATCGTTGTCGTTGTTGTTGTTGTTGTTATCGTTGTTGTCGTTGTTGTCGTTGTAATCGTTGTTGTCGTTGCTTTCATTGTTGTCGTTGTTGTTGTTGTTGTTGTTGTCGTTGTCATTGTCGTTGTCGTTGTCGTTTTCGTTATCGTTGTTGTTGTTGTTGTCGTTTTCGTTTTCGTTGTCGTTATCGTTGTTGTTGTTGTTGTTGTTGTTGTTGTTGTTGTTGTCGTTGTTGTTGTGGTTGTTGTTGCTGTCGTAGTCGTTGTTATTGCCGTTGTTGTTATTGTTGTCGTTGTCGTCTTTGTCGTTGTTGTTGTCGTTGTCGTTGTCATTGTCGTTGTCATTGTCGTAGTTGTTGTTGTTGTTGTTGTTGTTGTGGTTGTTATTGTCGTTATTGTCGTCGTTGTTGTCATCGTTGTTGTCGTCGTTGTTGTCGTTGTTGTTGTCATTGTTGTTGCTATTGTCGTTGTCGTGGTTGTTGTCGTTGTTGTTGTCATTGTTGTTTTCGTTGTGGTTGTCATTGTTGTCGTTGTTGTTTTCGTTGTTGTCGTTGTTGTTGTTGTTGTTGTTTTTACTGTTGTTGTTGTTGTTGTCGTTGTTGTTGTTGTGGCCGTTGTCGTTGTCGTTGTTGTCGTCGTTTTCATTGTTGTTGTCGTCGTTGTTGTCGTTGTTGTTGTCGTTGTCATTGTCGTTGTCGTTTTCGTTGTCGTTGTTGTTGTTGTTGTCGTTGTTGTTGTCGTCGTTTTTTCTTCGTCGTTGTTGTAATCGTTGTTGTTGTTGTTATTGTTGTCGTTGTTGTCGTTGTTGTCATTGTTATCGTTGTTGTCGTTGTTGTCGTTGTTGTCATTGGTGTCGTTGTTGTCGTTGTTGATATTGTTGTTGTTGTTGTCGTTGTCGTTGTCGTTGTCATTTTCGTTGTCGTTGTTGTTGATGTTGTTGTTGTCGTTTTCGTTTTCATTTTCGTTGTGGTTAATGTTGTTGTTGTTGTCGTTGTTGTTTTTGTCGTTGTCGTTGTTTTTGTGGTTGTTGTTGCTGTCATAGTCGTTGTCGTTGTTGTTGTCGCTGTTGTTGTTGTTGTTGTTGTCGTTGTCGTCTTTGTCGTTGTCGTTGTCGTTGTCGTTGTTGTTGTCATTGTCGTCGTTGTGGTTGTTGTTGTTGTGGTTGTTATTGTCGTTGTTGTCGTCGTTGTTGTCGTCGTTGTTGTCGTTGTTGTTGTTGTTGTTGTCGTTGGTGTTGTTGTTGTTATCGTTGTTGTCGTTGTTGTTGTTGTGGTTGTCGTTGTTGTCGTTGTTGTTCTCGTTGTTGTTATTGTCGTTGTTGTTGTTTCGTTATTATTGTTGTTGTTGTTGTTGTTTTCGTTTTTGTCGTTGTTGTCGTTGTTGTCGTTGTGGCGGTTGTCG
>CAWUDS030001295.1:0-75924 GCA_963859935.3 Lathyrus sativus | reverse complement strand
CCATTATTCGTAGGCAACTTGAGGGATATCCTTAGGAAGTGAGACGGCGATTAAAATCGACTTACGTGTGTGACGTGTTTATTTTAATTATCTTTATTTAAAAGTGATCTAAATTTATTTTAATATTACATACATGTTGTTAGACTCCCTAATTACTAACCATAATAATAATTAAATAATTAAACAACTTTACATCCAAGAAACAATTACAAAATAATAAGCAAAATAATTAAATAGCAAAGATAAATAAAATATAAATAAGCAATAATAAATAATAAAGGGGGTTAATTCTAAGTTTACTCGGCAAGACATCGCATCTTGTGCCTACGTATCCTTACGGGAGTGGAATCAGAGTAATCGTAGTTCCCCTCAATAGGGAGGTTAGAAACTTCTTGACTGTGGTCAAGGTCTCAAGGGGAATAAACGCATCTTAAGGACACGCTTACGTGGAGTGTAGAAACTCCAAATCTCTACGTTGAAATGTTAAGTTGTAATTAGGGTTAAATTAGGGATTCCACGGCGGGAAACCCTAAAATGAGCGCGGCGGCTCTTTGACCTAATGCTAAGGGTAAAATTGTAATTTTGCCTGCGGCGAGGCATTTGTGAAAATTAGGGTTTGTAGTTTGTAGTTTTGAGGATTTGAAATTGAATGTGTGAAGTTTTACGGACTATTGGCGCGGCGGCCAAACAGTTAGACCTAACCTTCGGATGTGTGCAATGTGACAGAAATAATAGTAAACGCGTGAGATAATTGAATCATGCAAACAGAGAGATAATGTCATAATTTAAACCATGCAAGCAGAAATTTAAAGGCAGAATTTAAAGAGCGATTGTTAAGTTCGCGAGGTTACATGAGAGGAGCAGATACAATATGATAATGAAATTTGAATTGAACAATAATAAAATAAAATAAATAACGGTTCTAGTTATTATTTTAAAAAAAAGATTTTAGTTATTATTTTAAATTTATCTAAAAAAAAAGTTTTTCTTAAAAATAATAGGTTTTCATATTAATTTGGAAAAGATGTTAATGTTATTTATTTTAAAAAACAGATTTTTATATTATAACAAATTTTAATAAATTAATGATAACAATAATAATAATAATGGTAATAATAATGATAATAATGATAATAATAATAATAAATAATGATAATAATAATAATAATAATAATAATAATAATAATAATAATAATAATAATAATAATAATAATAATAATAATAATAAAGCAATAATGAATTTTAAATGTGCCAAATAACCCAATAATGTTGCTAACGCAGAAATGCGCTCATCGCAACCAGATCTAAATCGGACGAAACAAAATTTATCGCAAAGAAAAAGAAATTAAGCAAAAAATAGTATTATTGCTCACACAAAAATGCGATCATCGCAACCAGATCGAACTAACACAAATGTCACGCGTCATGCACACAAATGTGCAAACATCGTATCGACATAATTCGATCAAAAATCTTATATATATAAACTCTAACAATTTAAAAATTATATATATATAAACGTAACAGTAATAGATAAAGAAAAAGAAATAACGGTAATAGATGAAGAAAAAGAAATAACGGTAAAAGATGAAGAAAAAGGAACAACAGTAATAGATGAAGGAAAAGAAATAACGGTAAACGATGAAGAAAAAGAAACAATAGTAATGGATGAAGAAGAAAACTAAATAACGGCAAACGGCACTCACTCCTCTTAGGTTTTTTTCATTCTCTCCCCTTTTCCAACAAGGCAACACATGTATATATAGGGAACAAATTAGGGTTAACACCAAATTGTCAATAATGTCCCTAAAGCCCATTTTAAAGCCCAAACTAAATAATTAGTTAAGAAAAAATAAAATTTAAATAATTTAAAATAATTAAAATAAACTTAAAATAAAAACTAATAATCCTATTGATTCCTAAAATAAAAAATATTATAAAAAGAACAAAATTTTTTTCAATATTTTTTATTTTATGATTTTTTGGATATTTTTATGAATAATTTAGAAAAAAGTGAAAAAAATAATATTTTAAAAAATGATTTAATTAAAATACGAAAATAATAATTAAATAATAATAAAAAACTATTTTTGTTATTTTTTTAATGAAAGATAGAAAAATTTAGAGTAAAAATAATAAAAAACAAAAAAAAGTGACAAAGGTGAGATTCGAACTCTCAACCTCTCACACTCATAACTCCTTACACATGTCCTCCTGCCAATTGTGCCATTTTTACTTTTTTAGAAAAAAAATGCATGCCATATGATATTTACCTGCAAAAAGTCAAACGACTACACAAATTTGTTAGTAATTGATTAAATGCAATGAAATGCGACGACAAATCTTAGGGCAAAATTTGGAGTATTACAGTTATTATGATAATATTTCTCACCCAACCTCTCTTTGATGTTGGCAAAAAAAAAATCATGAAGTTTGACTTTGGTTTGACCACAGTTGACCTCAGTTTGACCTTTTAACTGCATTGACTGCTTTTGACTTATCTGATCATCTGACTGAGCAAACTTTTGAGAAAAGTCTTGAAACTTGACATGGGGGTTCTTATACACATATAAGATGTTATGAAGCTCACTTGAAGTCTTGGAAGTCCATTTAGCCTGATTAAAGTCAAAACCCTAGTTTTGGATGCACTGCTTAGGAGGTGCATTGTCTGAGGGAATTGTCAACTCTTCTGACCAATTGTGAATTTTGTGAACCTTGTGAACCTTCTTGGAACACAAAGTCTTGTATTGTGAGGGCAAATTTTGGGGTGCAACACGTTGTCATTGTCGTTGTCGTTGTCGTTGTCACTGTCGTTGTTGTGGTTGTCGTTTTCGTTCTCGTTGTCGTTGTCATTGTCGTTGTCGTTGTCGTTCTCGTTGTCATTGTCGTTGTCGTTGTTCTTGTTTTCATTGTTGTTGTTGTTGTCGTTGTTGTCGTTGTTTTCGTTGTCTTTGTTGTTGTTGTTGTCGTTGTCGTTGTCTTTGTCGTTGTCGTTGTTGTTGTTGTAGTTGCCGTTGTTGTTGTAGTTGCCGTTGTCGTTGTCGTTATTGTTGTCGTTGTCGTCGTTGTTGTCGTTGTCGTTGTCATTATTGTCGTTGTCGTGGTCATTGTTGTCGTTGTTGTCGTTGTTGTTGTTGTCGTTGTTGTCGTTGTTGTCGTTGTTGTCTTTGTTGTTATCGTTGTTGTTGTCGTTGTAGTTGTCGTTGTCGTAGTCGTTGTTGTTGTCGTTGTCGTTGTCGTTATCGTTGTCGTTGTAGTTATTGTTTTTGTTGTCGTTGTTGTTGCCGTTTTCGTTGTCGTTGTTGTTGTCGTTGTTGTTGTTGTTGTCGTTGTTGTTGTTGTCGTTGTTGTTGTTGTTGTCGTTGTTGTTGTTGTCATTGTAGTTGTCGTTGTCGTTGTCTCTGTCGCTGTCGCAGTCGTTGTCTTTGCCGTTGTCGCTGTCGCTGTCTCTATCGCTGTCGCTGTCCCTGTCGTTGTCGTTGTCGTTGTAGTTGTAGTTGTAGTTGTAGTTGTCATTGTCGTTGTCGTTGTTGTTGTTGTTGTCGTTGTTGTTGTTGTGGTCATTGTCGTTATTGTCGTTGTTGTTGTTGTCGTCGTTGTCCTTGTCGTTGTCCTTGTCATTGTCGTTCTCGTTGTCATCGTTGTTGTCGTTGTTGTTGTCGTCATTGTTGTCGTTGTCGTTGTTGTTATTGTTGTTGTTGTCGTTGTTGTTGTTGTTGTCGTTGTCGTTGTTGTCATTGTCGTCGTCGTCGTTGTTGTTGTTGTTGTTGTCGTTGTCGTTATCGTTGTCGTTTTCGTTGTCGTTGTCGTTCTTGTTGTGGTTGTTGTTGTCGATGACGTTGTCGTTGTCGTTGTCGTTGTCGTTGTTGTCGTCGTTGTTGTTGTTGTTCTTGTTCTTGTTGTCGTTGTCGTTGTCATTTTCGTTGTCGTTGTCGTTGTATGTTGTCGTTGTGGTTGTGGTTGTGGTTGTCGTTGTTGTTGTCGCTGTTGTCGTTGTTGTTGTCGTTGTTGTTGTCATTGTAGTTGTCGTTGTCGTTGTCTCTGTCGCTGTCGCTGTCGTTGTTGTTGTCATTGTAGTTGTCGTTGTCGTTGTTGTCGTTGGTGTCGTTGTTTTCGTTGTTATTATTGTTGTTGTTGTTGTTGTCGTTGTCGTTGTCGTTGTCGTTTTCGTTGTCGTCGTTTTCATTGTCGTTTTTGTTTTCATTTTCGTTGTAGTTAATGTTGTTGTTGTTGTCGTTGTTGTTTTTGTCGTTGTCGTTGTTTTTGTGGTTGTTGTTGCGGTCATAGTCGTTGTCGTTGTTGTTGTCGCTGTTGTTGTTGTTGTTGTCGTTGTCGTCGTTGTCGTTGTCGTTGTTGTTGTCATTGTCGTCGTTGTCGTCGTTGTGGTTGTTGTTGTTGTGGTTGTTATTGTCGTTGTTGTCGTCATTGTTGTCGTCGTTGTTGTTGTTGTGGTTGTTATTGTCGTTGTTGTCGTCGTTGTTGTCGTCGTTGTTGTCGTTGTTGTTGTTGTTGTTGTCGTGGTTGTCGTTGTTGTCGTTGTTGTTCTCGTTGTTGTTATTGTCGTTGTTGTTGTTGTCGTTGTTATTGTTGTTGTTGTTGTTGTTTTCATTTTTGTCGTTGTTGTCGTTGTGGCGGTTGTCGTTGTTGTCGTTATGGTCGTTGTCGTTGTTGTCGTTGTTGTCGTCGTTTTCATTGTCGTTGTCGTCGTTATTGTCTTTGTCGTCGTTATTGTGGTTGTCGTTGTTGTTGTCATTGTCATTGTCGTTGTCGTTTTTGTTGTTGTTGTCGTTGTTGTTGTTGTTGTCGTTGTTGTTGTCATTGTTGTTATCGTTGTTGTCGTTTTTGTTGTTGTTGGCGTTGTCTTTGTCGTTGCCGTTGTCATTGTCATTGTCATTGTCGTTGTCGTTGCGTTGTCGTTGTCGTTGTTGTCATCCTTTTTGTCATTGTTGTTGTTGTTTTCGTTGTTGTTGTTGTTGTCGTTGTTGTTGTTGTTGTTCTTGTTCTTGTTGTTGTTGTCATTGTCATTGTCGTTGTCGTTGTTGTTGTCGTTTTTGTTTTTGTTGTCGTTGTATGTTGCCGTTGTCATTGTCGTTGTCATTGTTGTTGTCGCTGTTGTCGTCGTTGTTGTCGTTGTTGTCGTCGTTGTTTTCGTTGTTGTTGTCGTTGTTGTTGTTGTTGTTGTTGTTGTCGTTGTCGTTGTTGTTGTTGTTTTCGTTGTTGTAGTCGTTGTCGTTGTAGTTCTTATTGTCGTCGTTGTTGTTGTCGTTGTCGTTGTTGTCGTCATTGTTATTGTCGTTGTGGTCGTTGTCGTTGTTGTCGTTGTTGTTGTCTTTGTGGTTGTTGTTGTAGTTGTCGTTGCGTTCATTGTCGTTGTTGTCGTTGTTGTCGTTGTCGTTGTCGTTGTCGTTGTCGTTGTGATCGTTGTCGTCGTTGTCATTGCGGTCGTTGTCGTTGTTGTCATTGTTGTGGTTGTCCTTGTGGTTGTCGTTGTAGTTGTCGTTGTCGTTTTCCCTGTCGTTGTCGTTGTTGTCGATGTAGTTGTCGTTATCGTTGTCGTCGTTGTTGTCATCGTTGTTTTCATCGTTGTTTTCGTTGTTGTTGTTGTTGTAATCGTTGTCGTTGTTGTTGTTGTTGTTATCGTTGTTGTCGTTGTTGTCGTTGTAATCGTTGTTGTCGTTGTTTTCATTGTTGTCGTCGTTGTTGTTGTTGTTGTAGTTGTCATTGTCATTGTCGTTGTCGTTGTCGTTTTCGTTGTCGTTTTCGTTGTCGTTGTTGTTGTTGTTGTCGTTTTCGTTTTCGTTGTCGTTATCGTTGTTGTTGTTGTTGTTGTCGTTGTTGTTGTTGTCGTTGTTGTTGTGGTTGTTGTTGTTGTCGTAGTCGTTGTTATTGTCGTTGTTGTTGTTGTTGTTGTCGTTGTCGTCGTTGTCGTTGTTATTGTCGTTGTCGTTGTCGTTGTCATTGTCGTTGTCATTTTCGTAGTTGTTGTTGTTGTTGTGGTTGTTATTGTCGTTATTGCCGTCGTTGTTGTCGTCGTTGTTGTCGTCGTTGTTGTCGTTGTTGTTGTCATTGTTGTTGTTATTGTCGTTGTCGTGGTTGTTGTCGTTGTTGTTGTCGTTGTTGTCGTTGTTGTCGTTGTTGTTGTCGTTGTGGTTTTCATTGTTGTCGTCGTTGTTTTCGTTGTTGTCGTTGTTGTTGTTGTTGTCGTTGTTGTTGTTGTGGCCGTTGTCGTTGTTGTCGTTGTCATTGTTGTCGTCATTTTCATTTTTGTTGTCGTCATTGTTGTCGTTGTTGTTGTCGTTATCATTGTCGTTGTCGTTTTCGTTGTCGTTGTTGTTGTTGTTGTCGTTGTTGTTGTCGTCGTTTTTTTCTTCGTCGTTGTTGTAATCGTTGTTGTTGTTGTTGTTGTTGTTGCTGTCGTTGTTGTCGTTGTTATCGTTGTTGTCGTTGTTGTCGTTGTTGTCATTGGTGTCGTTGTTGTCGTTGTTGTTATTGTTGTTGTTGTTGTCGTTGTCGTTGTCGTTGTCATTTTCGTTGTCGTTGTCGTTGATGTTGTTGTTGTCGTTTTCGTTTTCATTTTCGTTGTGGTTAATGTTGTTGTTGTTGTCGTTGTTGTTTTTGTCGTTGTCATTGTTTTTGTGGTTGTTGTTGCTGTCATAGTCGTTGTCATTGTTGTTGTCGCTGTTGTTGTTGTTGTTGTCGTTGTCGTCGTTGTCATTGTCGTTGTCGTTGTTGTTGTCATTGTCGTCGTTGTCGTCGTTGTGGTTTTTGTTGTTGTGGTTGTTATTGTCGTTGTTGTCGTCGTTATTGTCGTCGTTGTTGTCGTTGTTGTTGTTGTTGTTGTTGTTGTTGTTGTTGTTATCGTTGTTGTCGTTGTTGTTGTTGTTGTGGTTGTCGTTGTTGTCGTTGTTATTGTTGTTGTTGTTGTTTTCGTTTTTGTCGTGGTTGTCGTTGTTGCCGTTGTTATTGTTGTTGTTGTTGTTTTCGTTTTTGTCGTTGTTGTCGTTGTTGTCGTTGTGGCGGTTGTCGTTGTTGTCGTTGTGGTCGTTGTCGTTGTTGTCGTTGTTGTCAATGTTGTCGTCGTTTTCATTGTCGTTGTCGTCGTTATTGTCTTTGTCGTCGTTATTGTCGTTGTCGTTGTTGTTGTCATTGTCATTGTCGTTGTTGTTTTTGTTGTTGTTGTCGTCGTTGTTGTTGTTGTTGTTGTCGTTGTTATTGTCGTTGTTGTT
Organism: Lathyrus sativus; assembly: GCA_963859935.3. Lineage (NCBI taxonomy): Eukaryota > Viridiplantae > Streptophyta > Magnoliopsida > Fabales > Fabaceae > Lathyrus > Lathyrus sativus. The sequence goes on along the minus strand of CAWUDS030001295.1, from coordinate 68,698 downwards.
GTCGTTGTTGTTATCGTTGTTGTCGTTGTTGTGGTTGTTGTTGTTGTTGTTGTTGTTGTCTTCGTTGTCGTTGTTATTGTCGTCGTTGTCCTTGTCCTTGTCATTGTCGTTGTCGTTGTCGTCGTTGTTGTCGTTGTTATTATTGTCGTTGCCATTGTTGTTATTGTTGTTGTTGTTGTTGTCGTTGTTGTCGTCGTTGTTGTTGTTGTTTTTGTCGTTGTTATCGTCGTTGTTATTATTGTTGTTGTTGTTGTCGTTGTCATTGTCGTTGTCGTTGTCGTTGTCGTTTTCGTTATCGTTGTCGTTCCATTTGTTGTTGTCGTTGTCTTTGTCGTTGTCGTTGTCGTTGTCGTTGTCGTTGTCGTTACGTTGTCGTTCTCGTTGTTGTCGTCGTTGTTGTCATCCTTCTTATCGTTGTTGTAGCCGTTGTCGTTCTTGTTTTTGTTGTTCTTGTTCTTGTTGTCGTTGTCGTTGTCATTGTTGTTGTCGTTGTCGTTGTTGTTTTCGTTTTCGTTGTCGTTTTATGTTGTCGTTGTCGTTGTTGTTGTTGTTGTCGCTGTTGTCGTCATTGTTGTCGTCATTGTTGTCGTCGTTGTTTTCGTTGTTGTTGTCGTTGTTGTTATAGTTGTTGTTGTTGTTGTCGTCGTTGTTGTAGTCGTTGTCGTTGTGGTTGTCGTTGTTGTTATTGTCGTTGTCGTTATTGTCATTGTTGTTGTTTTTGTTGTTGTCGTTGTGGTTGTCGTTGTAGTTGTCGTTGCGGTCGTTTTCGTTGTTGTCGTTGTTGTCGTCATTGTCGTTGTCGTTGTCGTTGTCGTTGTCGTTCTGGTCGTTGTCGTCGTTGTCGTTGCGGTCGTTGTCGTTGTTGTCGTTGTTATCGTCGTTGTCGTTGTCATTGTCGTTTTCGTTGTCGTTGTAGTTGTCGTTGTAGCTGTCGTTGTCGTTTTCCCTGTCGTTGTCGTTGTTGTCGCTGTAGTTGTCATTGTCGTTGTCGTTGTTGTTGTCGTTTTTGTTTTCGTCTTTTTTTTCGTCGTCGTTGTTGTTGTTGTAATCGTTGTCGTTGTTGTTAGTGTTGTTGTTGTCGTTGTTGTCACTGTTTTCATAGTTGTCGTTTTTGTTATTGTTGTAGTTGTCGTTGTCGTTGTCTTTGTCGTTGTCGTTTTCGTTGACGTTGTTTTTGTTGTTGTTGTCTTTTTCGTTTTTGTTATCGTTGTCGTTGTCGTTGTTGTTGTTGTTGTTGTTGTCATTGTATTTGTTGTTGTTGTTGTCGTTGTCGTTGTCTTTGTCGTTGTCGTTGTCGTTGTTGTTGTAGTTGTCGTTGTCGTTGTCCTTGTTGTTGTCGTTGTCGTTGTTGTCGTTGTCGTTGTTGTTGTTGTTGTTATTGTCGTTATTACCGTCGTTGTCGTCGTCGTTGTTATCGTCGTTGTTGTCGTCGTTGTTGTCGTTGTTGTTGTCATTGTTGTTGTTGTTGTCGTTGTCGTGGTTGTTGTTGTTGTCTTTGTCGTTGTCGTTGTTGTTGTCGTTGTCGTTGTCATTGTTGTTGTCGTTGTCGTTGTTGTCGTTGTCGTTGTTGTTGTTGTTGTTATTGTCGTTATTGCCGTCGTTGTCGTCGTCGTTGTTATCGTCGTTGTTGTCGTCGTTGTTGTCGTTGTTGTTGTCATTGTTGTTGTTGTTGTCGTTGTCATGGTTGTTGTCGTTGTTGTTGTTGTTGTCGTTGTTGTTGTCGTTGTGGTTATCGTCGTTGTCGTTGTTGTCGTTGTTGTTGTCATTGTTGTTGTTGTTTTTACTGTTGGTGTTGTTATTGTTGTCGTTGTTGTTGTCTTTGTTGTCATTGTTGTCGTAGTGGCCGTTGTCGTTGTTGTCGTTGTGGTCGTTGTCGTTGTTATCGCCGTGTTCATTGTCATTGTCGTTTTCGTTGTCGTTGTCATTGTCGTTGTCGTTTTCATTGTCGTTTTCGTTGTCGTTTTCGTTGTCGTTGTTGTTGTTGTGGTCGTTGTTTTTTTCGCTGTTGTCGTTGTTGTTGTCGTTGTATTTGTCGTTGTTGTTGTTGTTGTGGTCGTTGTCGTTGTTGTCGTTGTTGTCGGTGTTGTCGTCGTTGTCGTTGTCGTCGTCGTCGTTGTCGTTGTTGTTGTCGTTTTATGTTGTTGTTGTCGTTGTTGTTGTTGTCGTTGTTGTCGTCGTTGTTGTCATTGTTGTTGTCGTTGTGGTCGTTGTTGTTGTCATTGTTGTTGTCGTTGTGGTCGTTGTTGTTGTCGTTGTTGTCGTTGTTGTTGTCGTTGTTATTGTCGTTGTGGTTGTCGTTGTTTTGGTTGTTGTTTTGGTTGTTGTTGTTGTTGTCGTTGTTGTTGTTGTTGTTGTTGTTGTTGTTACTGTTGTTGTTGTCATTGTTGTGGTCGTTGTTGTCGTTGTGGCCGTTGTCGTTGTTGTCGTTGTGGTCGTTGTCGTTGTCGTTGTTGTCGTCGTTTTCATTGTCGTCGTTGTTGTTGTTATCGTTGTCATTGTCGTTGTCGTTGTCGTTTTCGTTGTCGTTGTCGTTGTATTGGTTGTTGTTGTTGTCGTTTTTTGGTTGTTGTTGTCGTTGTATTTGTCGTTCTTGTTGTCGTTGTGGTCGTTGTCTTTGTTGTCGTCGTTGTCGTTGTCGTCATCGTCGTTGTCTTTGTCGTTGTGGTTGTCGTTGTGGTTGTTGTTTTCGTTGTTGTTGTTGTTGTCGTTGTCGTTGTCATTGTCGTTGTCGTTATCGTTGTCATTGTCGTTGTTGTGGTTGTCGTTTTCGTTCTCGTTCTTGTTCTCGTTGTCGTTGTCGTTGTCGTTCTCGTTGTCATTGTCGTTGTCGTTGTTGTTGTTTTCGTTGTTGTTGTTGTTGTCGTTGTTTTCGTTGTCTTTGTTGTTGTTGTTGTCGTTGTCGTTGTCTTTGTCGTTGTCATTGTTGTTGTTGTAGTTGCCGTTGTCGTTATTGTTGTCGTTGTTGTCGTTGTCGTTGTCATTGTTGTCGTTGTTTTCGTTGTTGTCGTTGTTGTCATTGTTGTCGTTGTTGTCTTTGTTGTTGTTGTTGTTGTTATCGTTGTCGTCGTTGTTGTCGTTGTAGTTGTCGTTGTCGTTGTCGTTGTTGTTGTCGTTGTCGTTGTCGTTATCGTTGTCGTTGTAGTTGTTGTTTTTGTTGTCGTTGTTGTTGCCGTTTTTGTTATCGTTGTTGTTGTCGTTGTTGTTGTTGTTGTTGTCGTTGTTGTTGTTGTCATTGTAGTTGTCGTTGTCGTTGTCTCTGTCGCTGTCGCTGTCGTTGTCTTTGCCGTTGCCGCTGTCGCTGTCGTTGTCTCTTTCGCTGTCACTGTCGTTGTCGTTGTCGTTGTAGTTGTAGTTGTAGTTGTCGTTGTAGTTGTCATTGTCGTTGTCGTTGTTGTTGTTGTTGTCGTTGTTGTTGTTGTGGTCGTTGTCGTTATTGTCGTTGTTGTTGTTGTCGTCGTTGTCCTTGTCGTTGTCCTTGTCATTGTCGTTGTTGTTGTCGTCATTGTTGTCGTTGTCGTTGTCGTCATTGTTGTCGTTGTCGTTGTTGTTATTGTTGTTGTTGTCGTTGTTGTTGTTGTTGTCGTTGTTGTTGTTGTCATTGTTGTTGTTGTTGTTGTTGTTGTTGTTGTTGTCGTTGTCGTTATCGTTGTCGTTTTCGTTGTCGTTCTTGTTGTGGTTGTTGTTGTCGTTGACGTTGTCGTTGTTGTCGTTGTTGTTGTTGTTGTTCTTGTTCTTGTTGTCGTTGTCGTTGTCATTTTCGTTTTTGTTGTCGTTGTATGTTGTCGTTGTGGTTGTCGTTGTCGTTGTCGTTGTTGTTGTCGCTGTTGTCGTTGTTGTTGTCGCTGTTGTCGTTGTTGTTGTCGTTGTTGTTGTCATTGTAGTTGTCAGTGTCGTTGTCTCTGTCGCTGTCGCTGTCGTTGTCTTTGCCGTTGTCGCTGTCGTTGTCTTTGTCGTTGTCGTTGTAGTTGTAGTTGTAGTTGTCATTGTAGTTGTCATTGTCGTTGTCTTTGTCGTTGTTGTTGTCGTTGTTGTTGTTGTTGTGGTCATTGTCGTTGTTGTTGTTGTCGTCGTTGTCGTCGTCGTCGTTGTCCTTGTCGTTGTCCTTGTCATTGTCGTTCTCGTTGTCGTTGTTGTTGTTGTTGTCGTTGTTGTTGTCGTCGTTTTTTTCTTCGTCGTTGTTGTAATCGTTGTTGTTGTTGTTGTTGTTGTTGCTGTCGTTGTTGTCGTTGTTATCGTTGTTGTCGTTGTTGTCGTTGTTGTCATTGGTGTCGTTGTTGTCGTTGTTGTTATTGTTGTTGTTGTTGTCGTTGTCGTTGTCGTTGTCATTTTCGTTGTCGTTGTCGTTGATGTTGTTGTTGTCGTTTTCGTTTTCATTTTCGTTGTGGTTAATGTTGTTGTTGTTGTCGTTGTTGTTTTTGTCGTTGTCATTGTTTTTGTGGTTGTTGTTGCTGTCATAGTCGTTGTCATTGTTGTTGTCGCTGTTGTTGTTGTTGTTGTCGTTGTCGTCGTTGTCATTGTCGTTGTCGTTGTTGTTGTCATTGTCGTCGTTGTCGTCGTTGTGGTTTTTGTTGTTGTGGTTGTTATTGTCGTTGTTGTCGTCGTTATTGTCGTCGTTGTTGTCGTTGTTGTTGTTGTTGTTGTTGTTGTTGTTGTTGTTGTTATCGTTGTTGTCGTTGTTGTTGTTGTTGTGGTTGTCGTTGTTGTCGTTGTTATTGTTGTTGTTGTTGTTTTCGTTTTTGTCGTGGTTGTCGTTGTTGCCGTTGTTATTGTTGTTGTTGTTGTTTTCGTTTTTGTCGTTGTTGTCGTTGTTGTCGTTGTGGCGGTTGTCGTTGTTGTCGTTGTGGTCGTTGTCGTTGTTGTCGTTGTTGTCAATGTTGTCGTCGTTTTCATTGTCGTTGTCGTCGTTATTGTCTTTGTCGTCGTTATTGTCGTTGTCGTTGTTGTTGTCATTGTCATTGTCGTTGTTGTTTTTGTTGTTGTTGTCGTCGTTGTTGTTGTTGTTGTTGTCGTTGTTATTGTCGTTGTTGTTGTCGTTGTTGTTATCGTTGTTGTCGTTGTTGTGGTTGTTGTTGTTGTTGTTGTTGTTGTCTTCGTTGTCGTTGTTATTGTCGTCGTTGTCCTTGTCCTTGTCATTGTCGTTGTCGTTGTTGTCGTTGTTGTCGTTGTTATTATTGTCGTTGCCATTGTTGTTATTGTTGTTGTTGTTGTCGTTGTTGTCGTCGTTGTTGTTGTTGTTTTTGTCGTTGTTATCGTCGTTGTTATTATTGTTGTTGTTGTTGTCGTTGTCATTGTCGTTGTCGTTGTCGTTGTCGTTTTCGTTATCGTTGTCGTTCCATTTGTTGTTGTCGTTGTCTTTGTCGTTGTCGTTGTCGTTGTCGTTGTCGTTGTCGTTACGTTGTCGTTCTCGTTGTTGTCGTCGTTGTTGTCATCCTTCTTATCGTTGTTGTAGCCGTTGTCGTTCTTGTTTTTGTTGTTCTTGTTCTTGTTGTCGTTGTCGTTGTCATTGTTGTTGTCGTTGTCGTTGTTGTTTTCGTTTTCGTTGTCGTTTTATGTTGTCGTTGTCGTTGTCGTTGTTGTTGTCGCTGTTGTCGTCATTGTTGTCGTCATTGTTTTCGTCGTTGTTTTCGTTGTTGTTGTCGTTGTTGTTATAGTTGTTGTTGTTGTTGTCGTCGTTGTTGTAGTCGTTGTCGTTGTGGTTGTCGTTGTTGTTATTGTCGTTGTCGTTATTGTCATTGTTGTTGTTTTTGTTGTTGTCGTTGTGGTTGTCGTTGTAGTTGTCGTTGCGGTCGTTTTCGTTGTTGTCGTTGTTGTCGTCATTGTCGTTGTCGTTGTCGTTGTCGTTGTCGTTCTGGTCGTTGTCGTCGTTGTCGTTGCGGTCGTTGTCGTTGTTGTCGTTGTTATCGTCGTTGTCGTTGTCATTGTCGTTTTCGTTGTCGTTGTAGTTGTCGTTGTAGCTGTCGTTGTCGTTTTCCCTGTCGTTGTCGTTGTTGTCGCTGTAGTTGTCATTGTCGTTGTCGTTGTTGTTGTCGTTTTTGTTTTCGTCTTTTTTTTCGTCGTCGTTGTTGTTGTTGTAATCGTTGTCGTTGTTGTTAGTGTTGTTGTTGTCGTTGTTGTCACTGTTTTCATAGTTGTCGTTTTTGTTATTGTTGTAGTTGTCGTTGTCGTTGTCTTTGTCGTTGTCGTTTTCGTTGACGTTGTTTTTGTTGTTGTTGTCTTTTTCGTTTTTGTTATCGTTGTCGTTGTCGTTGTTGTTGTTGTTGTTGTTGTCATTGTATTTGTTGTTGTTGTTGTCGTTGTCGTTGTCTTTGTCGTTGTCGTTGTCGTTGTTGTTGTAGTTGTCGTTGTCGTTGTCCTTGTTGTTGTCGTTGTCGTTGTTGTCGTTGTCGTTGTTGTTGTTGTTGTTATTGTCGTTATTGCCGTCGTTGTCGTCGTCGTTGTTATCGTCGTTGTTGTCGTCGTTGTTGTCGTTGTTGTTGTCATTGTTGTTGTTGTTGTCGTTGTCGTGGTTGTTGTCGTTGTCTTTGTCGTTGTCGTTGTTGTTGTCGTTGTCGTTGTCATTGTTGTTGTCGTTGTCGTTGTTGTCGTTGTCGTTGTTGTTGTTGTTGTTATTGTCGTTATTGCCGTCGTTGTCGTCGTCGTTGTTATCGTCGTTGTTGTCGTCGTTGTTGTCGTTGTTGTTGTCATTGTTGTTGTTGTTGTCGTTGTCATGGTTGTTGTCGTTGTTGTTGTTGTTGTCGTTGTTGTTGTCGTTGTGGTTATCGTCGTTGTCGTTGTTGTCGTTGTTGTTGTCATTGTTGTTGTTGTTTTTACTGTTGGTGTTGTTATTGTTGTCGTTGTTGTTGTCTTGGTGTCATTGTTGTCGTAGTGGCCGTTGTCGTTGTTGTCGTTGTGGTCGTTGTCGTTGTTATCGCCGTGTTCATTGTCATTGTCGTTTTCGTTGTCGTTGTCATTGTCGTTGTCGTTTTCATTGTCGTTTTCGTTGTCGTTTTCGTTGTCGTTGTTGTTGTTGTGGTCGTTGTTTTTTTCGCTGTTGTCGTTGTTGTTGTCGTTGTATTTGTCGTTGTTGTTGTTGTTGTGGTCGTTGTCGTTGTTGTCGTTGTTGTCGGTGTTGTCGTCGTTGTCGTTGTCGTCGTCGTCGTTGTCGTTGTTGTTGTCGTTTTATGTTGTTGTTGTCGTTGTTGTTGTTGTCGTTGTTGTCGTCGTTGTTGTCATTGTTGTTGTCGTTGTGGTCGTTGTTGTTGTCATTGTTGTTGTCGTTGTGGTCGTTGTTGTTGTCGTTGTTGTCGTTGTTGTTGTCGTTGTTATTGTCGTTGTGGTTGTCGTTGTTTTGGTTGTTGTTTTGGTTGTTGTTGTTGTCGTTGTTGTTGTTGTTGTTGTTGTTGTTGTTGTTGTTACTGTTGTTGTTGTCATTGTTGTGGTCGTTGTTGTCTATGTGGCCGTTGTCGTTGTTGTCGTTGTGGTCGTTGTCGTTGTCGTTGTTGTCGTCGTTTTCATTGTCGTCGTTGTTGTTGTTATCGTTGTCATTGTCGTTGTCGTTGTCGTTTTCGTTGTCGTTGTCGTTGTATTGGTTGTTGTTGTTGTCGTTTTTTGGTTGTTGTTGTCGTTGTATTTGTCGTTCTTGTTGTCGTTGTGGTCGTTGTCTTTGTTGTCGTCGTTGTCGTTGTCGTCATCGTCGTTGTCTTTGTCGTTGTGGTTGTCGTTGTGGTTGTTGTTTTCGTTGTTGTTGTTGTTGTCGTTGTCGTTGTCATTGTCGTTGTCGTTATCGTTGTCATTGTCGTTGTTGTGGTTGTCGTTTTCGTTCTCGTTCTTGTTCTCGTTGTCGTTGTCGTTGTCGTTCTCGTTGTCATTGTCGTTGTCGTTGTTGTTGTTTTCGTTGTTGTTGTTGTTGTCGTTGTTTTCGTTGTCTTTGTTGTTGTTGTTGTCGTTGTCGTTGTCTTTGTCGTTGTCATTGTTGTTGTTGTAGTTGCCGTTGTCGTTATTGTTGTCGTTGTTGTCGTTGTCGTTGTCATTGTTGTCGTTGTTTTCGTTGTTGTCGTTGTTGTCATTGTTGTCGTTGTTGTCTTTGTTGTTGTTGTTGTTGTTATCGTTGTCGTCGTTGTTGTCGTTGTAGTTGTCGTTGTCGTTGTCGTTGTTGTTGTCGTTGTCGTTGTCGTTATCGTTGTCGTTGTAGTTGTTGTTTTTGTTGTCGTTGTTGTTGCCGTTTTTGTTATCGTTGTTGTTGTCGTTGTTGTTGTTGTTGTTGTCGTTGTTGTTGTTGTCATTGTAGTTGTCGTTGTCGTTGTCTCTGTCGCTGTCGCTGTCGTTGTCTTTGCCGTTGCCGCTGTCGCTGTCGTTGTCTCTTTCGCTGTCACTGTCGTTGTCGTTGTCGTTGTAGTTGTAGTTGTAGTTGTCGTTGTAGTTGTCATTGTCGTTGTCGTTGTTGTTGTTGTTGTCGTTGTTGTTGTTGTGGTCGTTGTCGTTATTGTCGTTGTTGTTGTTGTCGTCGTTGTCCTTGTCGTTGTCCTTGTCATTGTCGTTGTTGTTGTCGTCATTGTTGTCGTTGTCGTTGTCGTCATTGTTGTCGTTGTCGTTGTTGTTATTGTTGTTGTTGTCGTTGTTGTTGTTGTTGTCGTTGTCGTTGTTGTCATTGTTGTTGTTGTTGTTGTTGTTGTTGTCGTTGTCGTTATCGTTGTCGTTTTCGTTGTCGTTCTTGTTGTGGTTGTTGTTGTCGTTGACGTTGTCGTTGTTGTCGTTGTTGTTGTTGTTGTTCTTGTTCTTGTTGTCGTTGTCATTTTCGTTTTTGTTGTCGTTGTATGTTGTCGTTGTGGTTGTCGTTGTCGTTGTCGTTGTTGTTGTCGCTGTTGTCGTTGTTGTTGTCGCTGTTGTCGTTGTTGTTGTCGTTGTTGTTGTCATTGTAGTTGTCAGTGTCGTTGTCTCTGTCGCTGTCGCTGTCGTTGTCTTTGCCGTTGTCGCTGTCGTTGTCTTTGTCGTTGTCGTTGTAGTTGTAGTTGTAGTTGTCATTGTAGTTGTCATTGTCGTTGTCTTTGTCGTTGTTGTTGTCGTTGTTGTTGTTGTTGTGGTCATTGTCGTTGTTGTTGTTGTCGTCGTTGTCGTCGTCGTCGTTGTCCTTGTCGTTGTCCTTGTCATTGTCGTTCTCGTTGTCATCGTTGTTGTCATTGTTGTTGTCATTGTTATTGTTGTTGTCGTTGTCGTGGTTGTTGTCGTTGTTGTTGTTGTTGTCGTTGTTGTTGTCGTTGTGGTTGTCGTCGTTGTCGTCGTTGTCGTTGTTGTTGTCATTGTTGTTGTTGTTTTTACTGTTGGTGTTGTTGTTGTCGTTGTTGTTGTCGTTGTTGTCATTGTTGTCGTAGTGGCCGTTGTCGTTGTTGTCGTTGTGGTCGTTGTCGTTGTTATCGCCGTGTTCATTGTCGTTGTCGTTTTCGTTGTCGTTGTCGTTGTCATTGTCGTTGTCGTTTTCGTTGTCGTTTTCGTTGTCGTTGTCGTTGTCGTTGTTGTTGTTGTGGTCGTTGTTTTTTTCGCTGTTGTCGTTGTCGTGGTATTTGTCGTTGTTGTTGTTGTTGTGGTCGTTGTCGTTGTTGTCGTTGTTGTCGGTGTTGTCGTCGTTGTCGTTGTCGTCGTTGTCGTTGTCGTTGTTGTTGTCGTTTTATGTTGTTGTTGTCGTTGTCGTTGTTGTTGTTGTCGTTGTTGTCGTCGTTGTTGTCATTGTTGTTGTTGTTGTCGTTGTCGTGGTTGTTGTCGTTGTTGTTGTCGTTGTTATTGTCGTTGTGGTTGTCGTTGTTTTGGTTGTTGTTTTGGTTGTTGTCGTTGTTGTCGTTGTTGTTGTTGTTGTTGTTGTTGTTACTGTTGTTGTTGTTGTTGTTGTCATTGTTGTGGTCGTTGTTGTCGTTGTGGCCGTTGTCGTTGTTGTCGTTGTGGTCGTTGTCGTTGTCGTTGTTGTCGTCGTTTTCATTGTCGTTGTTGTTGTTGTTATCGTTGTCGTTGTCATTGTCGTTTTCGTTGTCGTTGTCGTTGTATTGGTTGTTGTTGTTGTCGTTTTTTGGTTGTTGTTGCCGTTGTATTTGTCGTTCTTGTTGTCGTTGTGGTCGTTGTCTTTGTTGTCGTCGTTGTCGTTGTCGTCATCGTCGTTGTCTTTGTCGTTGTGGTTGTCGTTGTGGTTGTTGTTTTCGTTGTTGTTGTTGTTGTCGTTGTCGTTGTCATTGTCGTTGTCGTTATCGTTGTCATTGTCGTTGTTGTGGTTGTCGTTTTCATTCTCGTTCTTGTTCTCGTTGTCGTTGTCGTTGTCGTTCTCGTTGTCATTCTCGTTGTCGTTGTTGTTGTTTTCGTTGTTGTTGTTGTTGTCGTTGTTTTCGTCGTCTTTGTTGTTGTTGTTGTCGTTGTCGTTGTCTTTGTCTTTGTCGTTGTTGTTGTTGTAGTTGCCGTTGTCGTTATTGTTGTCGTTGTTGTCGTTGTCGTTGTCATTGTTGTCGTTTTGTCGTTGTTGTCGTTGTTGTCGTTGTTGTCGTTGTTGTCGTTATTGTCTTTGTTGTTGTTGTTGTTGTTATCGTTGTCGTCGTTGTTGTCGTTGTAGTTGTCGTTGTCGTTGTCGTTGTTGTTGTCGTTGTCGTTGTCGTTATCGTTGTCGTTGTAGTTGTTGTTTTTGTTGTCGTTGTTGTTGCCGTTTTTGTTATCGTTGTTGTTGTCGTTGTTGTTGTTGTTGTTGTCGTTGTTGTTGTTGTCATTGTAGTTGTCGTTGTCGTTGTCTCTGTCGCTGTCGCTGTCGTTGTCTTTGCCGTTGCCGCTGTCGCTGTCGTTGTCTCTTTCGCTGTCGCTGTCGTTGTCGTTGTCGTTGTAGTTGTAGTTGTAGTTGTCGTTGTAGTTGTCATTGTCGTTGTCGTTGTTGTTGTTGTTGTCGTTGTTGTTGTTGTGGTCGTTGTCGTTATTGTCGTTGTTGTTGTTGTCGTCGTTGTCCTTGTCGTTGTCCTTGTCATTGTCGTTCTCGTTGTCATCGTTGTTGTCGTTGTTGTTGTCGTCATTGTTGTCGTTGTCGATGTTGTTATTGTTGTTGTTGTCGTTGTTGTTGTTGTTGTCGTTGTCGTTGTTGTCATTGTTGTTGTTGTTGTTGTTGTTGTCGTTGTCGTTATCATTGTCGTTTTCGTTGTCGTTCTTGTTGTGGTTGTTGTTGTCGTTGACGTTGTCGTTGTTGTCGTTGTTGTTGTTGTTGTTCTTGTTCTTGTTGTCGTTGTCGTTGTCATTTTCGTTTTCGTTGTCGTTGTATGTTGTCGTTGTGGTTGTCGTTGTCGTTGTCGTTGTTGTTGTCGCTGTTGTCGTTGTTGTTGTCGCTGTTGTCGTTGTTGTTGTCGTTGTTGTTGTCATTGTAGTTGTCAGTGTCGTTGTCTCTGTCGCTGGCGCTGTCGTTGTTTTTGCCGTTGTCTTTGTCGTTGTCGTTGTCGTTGTAGTTGTAGTTGTCATTGTAGTTGTCATTGTCGTTGTCTTTGTCGTTGTTGTTGTCGTTGTTGTTGTTGTGGTCATTGTCGTTGTTGTTGTTGTCGTCGTTGTCGTCGTCGTCGTTGTCCTTGTCGTTGTCCTTGTCGTTGTTGTTGTTCTTGTTCTTGTTGTCGTTGTCGTTGTCGTTGTCGTTTTCGTTTTCATTGTCGTTGTATGTTGTCGTTGTGGTTATCGTTGTCGTTGTCGTTGTTGTTGTCGCTGTTGTCATTGTTGTTGTCGTCGTTGTTTTTGTTGTTGTTGTTGTCGTTGTTGTTGTCGTTGTTGTTGTCGTTGATGTTGTTGTTGTTGTTGTTGTTGTCGTTGTCGTTGTTGTTGTTGTTGTCGTCGTTGTTTTCGTCGTTGTTGTCGTTGTGGTCGTTGTCATTGTTGTCGTCGTGTTCATTGTCATTGTCGTTGTCGTTGTCATTGTCGTTGTTGTTGTCGTTTTCGTTTTCGTTGTCGTTGTCGTTGTTGTTGTTGTTGTTGTCATTGTTTTTTTCGTTGTTGTCGTTGTCGTTGTCGTCGTCGTTGTCGTCGTTGTCGTTGTCGTTCTGGTTGGCATTGTCATTGTCGTTCTCGTTGTCGTTGTCGTTGTCGTTGTCGTTGTTGTTGTTATTGTTGTTGTTGTTGTCGTTGTTGTCGTTGTCTTCATTGTTGTTATTATCGTTGTCGTTGTCGCTGTTGTTGTTGTCGTTGACGTTGTTGTTGTCGTTGTTGTTGTCGTTGTCGTTGTCGTTGTCGTTGTTGTTGTTGTTGTTGTCGTTGTTGTCGTTGTTGTTGTTGTTGTCGTTGTTTTCGTTGTTGTCGTCGTTGTTGTTGTTGTTGTTATCGTTGTCGTTGTCTTTGTTGTTGTCATTGTCGTTGTCGTTGTCGTTGTAGTTGTCGTTGTCATTGTCGTTGTCGTGATCGTTGCCGTTGTAGTTGTTATTTTTGTTGTTGTTGTCGTTGTTGATGTTGTTGTTGCCGTTGTCGTTGTCGTTGTTGTTGTCGTTGTTGTTGTTGTTGTTGTTGTTGTCGTTGTTGTTATCGTTGTAGTTGTCGTTGTCGTTGTCGTTGTCGTTGTCGCTGTCATTGTCTTTGCCGTTGTCGCTGTCGTTGTCTTTGTCGTTGTCGTTGTCGTTGTCGTTGTAGTTGTAGTTGTCGTTGTCATTGTCGTTGTTGTTGTCGTTGTGGTCGTTGTCGTAGTTGTCGTTGTTGTTGTTGTTGTCGTCGTTGTCGTCGTCGTCGTTGTCCCTTTCGTTGTCCTTGTCATTGTCGTTCTCGTTGTCGTCGTTGTCGTCGTCGTTGTTTTTGTTGTTGTTGTTGTCATTGTATTTGTTGTTGTTGTTGTTGTCGTTGTCGTTGTCTTTGTCGTTGTCGTTGTCGTTGTCGTTGTTGTTGTAGTTGTCGTTGTCGTTGTCCTTGTTGTTGTCGTTGTCGTTGTTGTTGTCGTTGTCGTTGTTGTCGTTGTCGTTGTTGTCGTTGTCGTTGTTGTTGTTGTTGTTGTTGTTATTGTCGTTATTGCCGTCGTTGTCGTCGTCGTTGTTGTCGTTGTTGTTGTCGTCGTTGTTGTCATTGTTGTTGTTGTTGTCGTTGTCGTGGTTGTTGTCGTTGTTGTTGTTGTTGTCGTTGTTGTTGTCGTTGTGGTTGTCGTCGTTGTCGTTGTCGTTGTTGTCGTTGTTGTCGTTGTTGTTGTCATTGTTGTTGTTGTTTTTACTGTTGGTGTTGTTGTTGTTGTCGTTGTTGTTGTCGTTGTTGTCATTGTTGTCGTAGTGGCCGTTGTCATTGTTGTCGTTGTGGTCGTTGTGGTCGTTGTCGTTGTTATCGCCGTGTTCATTGTCGTTGTCGTTTTCGTTGTCGTTGTCGTTGTCATTGTCGTTGTCGTTTTCGTTGTCGTTTTCGTTGTCGTTGTTGTTGTTGTTGTTGTGGTCGTTGTTTTTTCGCTGTTGTTGTTGTCGTTGTATTTGTCGTTGTTGTTGTCGTTGTTGTCGTTGTCGTTGTTGTCGGTGTTGTCGTCGTTGTCGTTGTCGTCGTCCTCGTTGTCGTTGTCGTTGTTGTTGTCGTTTTATGTTGTTGTTGTCGTTGTCGTTGTTGTTGTCGTCGTTGTTGTCGTCGTTGTTGTCATTGTTGTTGTTGTCGTTGTCGTGGTTGTTGTCGTTGTTGTTGTCGTTGTTATTGTCGTTGTGGTTGTCGTTGTTTTGGTTGTTGTTGTTGTTGTCGTTGTTGTTGTTGTTGTTACTGTTGTTGTTGTTGTCATTGTTGTGGTCGTTGTTGTCGTTGTGGCCGTTGTCGTTGTTGTCGTTGTGGTCATTGTCGTTGTCGTTGTTGTCGTTGTTGTCGTCATTTTCATTGTCGTTGTTGTTGTTGTTATCGTTGTCGTTGTCATTGTCGTTGTCGTTGTATTGGTTGTTGTTGTTGTTGTCGTTTTTTTGTTGTTGTTGCCGTTGTATTTGTCGTTCTTGTTGTCGTTGTGGTCGTTGTCTTTGTTGTCGTCGTTGTCATTGTCGTCATCGTCGTTGTCTTTGTCGTTGTGGTTGTCGTTGTCGTTGTTGTTTTCGTTGTTGTTGTTGTTGTCGTTGTCGTTGTCATTGTGGTTGTCGTTGTCGTTGTCATTGTCGTTGTTGTGGTTGTCGTTTTCGTTCTCGTTCTCGTTGTCGTTGTCATTGTCGTTGTCGTTGTCGTTGTCGTTGTCGTTGTCGTTGTCGTTGTCGTTGTCGTTGTCGTTGTTGTTGTTTTCGTTGTTGTTGTTGTCGTTGTTTTCGTTGTCTTTGTTGTTGTTGTTGTCGTTGTCGTTGTCTTTGTCGTTGTCGTTGTTGTTGTTGTAGTTGTCGTTGCCGTTGTCGTTATTATTGTCGTTGTCGTCATTGTTGTCGTTGTCGTTGTCATTGTTGTCGTTGTTATTGTTGTTGTCGTTGTTGTCGTTGTTGTCGTTGTTGTCTATGTTGTTGTTGTTGTTGTTATCGATGTCGTTGTTGTTGTCGTTGTTGTTGTCGTTGTCGTTGTCGTTGTTGTTGTCGTTGTCGTTGTCGTTATCGTTGTCGTTGTAGTTGTTGTTTTTGTTGTCGTTGTTGTTGCCGTTTTCGTTATCGTTGTTGTTGTCGTTGTTGTTGTTGTTGTTGTCGTTGTTGTTGTTGTCATTGTAGTTGTCGTTGTCGTTATCTCTGTCGCTGTCGCTGTCGTTGTCTTTGCCGTTGTCGCTGTCGCTGTCTCTATCGCTGTCGCTGTCGTTGTCGTTGTCGTTGTAGTTGTAGTTGTAGTTGTCGTTGTAGTTGTCATTGTCGTTGTCGTTGTTGTTGTTGTTGTCGTTGTTGTTGTTGTGGTCGTTGTCGTTATTGTCGTTGTTGTTGTTGTCGTCGTTGTCCTTGTCGTTGTCCTTGTCATTGTCGTTCTCGTTGTCATCGTTGTTGTCGTTGTTGTTGTCGTCATTGTTGTTGTTGTCGTTGTTGTTATTGTTGTTGTTGTCGTTGTTGTTGTTGTTGTCGTTGTCGTTGTTGTCATTGTCGTTGTTGTTGTTGTTGTTGTTGTCGTTGTCGTTATCGTTGTCGTTTTCGTTGTCGTTCTTGTTGTGGTTGTTGTTGTCGTTGACGTTGTCGTTGTCGTTGTTGTCGTTGTTGTTGTTGTTGTTCTTGTTGTCGTTGTCGTTGTCATTTTCGTTTTCGTTGTCGTTGTATGTTGTCGTTGTGGTTGTGGTTGTCGTTGTCGTTGTTGTTGTCGCTGTTGTCGTTGTTGTCGTTGTTGTTGTCGTTGTTGTTGTCATTGTAGTTGTCATTGTCGTTGTCTCTGTCGCTGTCGCTGTCGTTGTCTTTGCCGTTGTCGCTGTCGCTGTCGTTGTCTCTGTCGTTGTCGTTGTAGTTGTAGTTGTAGTTGTCATTGTAGTTGTCATTGTCGTTGTCTTTGTCGTTGTTGTTGTCGTTATTGTTGTTGTTGTTGTCATTGTCGTTGTTGTTGTTGTCGTCGTTGTCGTCGTCGTCGTTGTCCTTGTCGTTGTCCTTGTCATTGTTGTTCTCGTTGTCATCGTTGTTGTCGTTGTTGTTGTCGTTGTTGTTGTCGTCATTGTTGTCGTTGTCGTTGTTGTTATTGTTGTTGTTGTTGTCGTTGTTGTTGTTGTTGTTGTCGTTGTCGTTGTTGTCATTGTCGTTGTTGTTGTTGTTGTTGTTGTTGTCGTTGTCGTTGTCGTTTTCGTTGTCGTTGTCGTTCTTGTTGTGGTTGTTGTTGTCGTTGTCGTTGTCGTTGTCGTTGTTGTCGTCGTTATTGTCGGCCTTTTTGTCGTTGTTGTTGTCGTTGTCGTTGTCGTTGTCGTTGTTGTTGTCGTTGTTGTTGTTCTTGTTCTTGTTGTCGTTGTCGTTGTCGTTGTCGTTTTCGTTTTCATTGTCGTTGTATGTTGTCGTTGTGGTTATCGTTGTCGTTGTCGTTGTTGTTGTCGCTGTTGTCATCGTTGTTGTCGTCGTTGTTTTTGTTGTTGTTGTTGTCATTATTGTTGTCGTTGTTGTTGTCGTTGATGTTGTTGTTGTTGTTGTTGTTGTTGTTGTTGTCGTTGTCGTTGTTGTTGTTGTTGTCGTCGTTGTTTTCGTCATTGTTGTCGTTGTGGTCGTTGTCGTTGTTGTCGTCGTATTCATTGTCGTTGTCGTTGTCGTTGTCATTGTCGTTGTTGTTGTCGTTTTCGTTTTCATTGTCGTTGTCGTTGTTGTTGTTGTTGTTGTTGTTGTTGTCATTGTTTTTTTCGTTGTTGTCGTTGTCGTCGTCGTTGTCGTCGTTGTCGTTGTCGTTCTTGTTGTCATTGTCATTTTCGTTCTTGTTCTCGTTCTCGGTGTCGTTGTTGTCGTTATTGTTGTTGTTGTTGTCGTTGCTGTCGTTGTCTTTATTGTTGTTATTATTGTTGTCGTTGTCGCTGTTGTTGTTGTCGTTGACGTTGTTGTTGTCGTTGTTGTTGTCGTTGTCGTTGTCGTTGTCGTTGTAGTTGTTGTTGTTGTCGTTGTTGTCGTTGTTGTTGTTGTTGTCATTATTGTCGTTGTTGTCGTCGTCGTTGTTGTTGTTGTTATCGTTGTCATTGTCGTTGTTATTGTCGTTGTCGTTGTCGTTATCGTTGTCGTTGTAGTTGTCGTTGTCATTGTCGTTGTCGTGATCGTTGCCGTTGTAGTTGTTATTTTTGTTGTTGTTGTCGTTGTTGATGTTGTTGTTGCCGTTGTCGTTGTTGTTGTCGTTGTTGTTGTTGTTGTTGTCGTTGTTGTTATCATTGTAGTTGTCGTTGTCGTTGTCGTTGTCGCTGTCATTGTCTTTGCCGTTGTCGCTGTCGTTGTCTTTGTCGTTGTCGTTGTCGTTGTCGTTGTAGTTGTAGTTGTCGTTGTCATTGTCGTTGTCGTTGTCGTTGTTGTTGTCGTTGTGGTCGTTGTCGTTGTTGTCGTTGTTGTTGTTGTTGTCGTCGTCGTCGTCGTCGTCGTTGTCCTTGTCGTTGTCCTTATCATTGTCGTTCTCGTTGTCGTCATTGTCGTCGTCGTTGTTTTCGTTGTTGTTATCGTCATTGTTGTTGTTGTCGTTGTTTTTATTGTTGTTGTTGTTGTTGTCGTTGTCGTTGTTGTCGTTGTTGTTTTTGTTGTTGTCGTTGTCGTTGTCTTTTTCGTTGTCGTTCTTGTTGTGGTTGTTGTTGTCGTTGTCGTTTTCGTTTTTGTTGTCGTTTTTGTTGTTGTTGTTGTCATTTTCGTTTTCGTTTTCGTTATCGTTGTCGTTGTCGTTGTTGTTGTTGTTGTTGTTGTTGTCGTTGTCCTTGTTGTTGTTGTGGTGGTTGTTATTGTCTTTATTGTCGTCGTTATTTTCGTCGTTGTTGTCGTCGTTGTTGTCGTCGTTGTTGTCATTGTTATTGTTGTCGTTGTCGTGGTTGTTGTCGTTGTTGTTGTCGTTGTTGTTGTCGTTGTTGTCTTTGTTATTGTCGTTGTGGTTGTCGTTGTTGTTTTCATTGTCGTTGGCGTCATCGTTGTCGTTGTCGTGGTCGTTTTCGTTGTTGTTGTCATTGTTTTTGTTGTTGTTGTTGTCGTTGTTTTTTTCGTTGTTGTCATTGTTGTTGTCGTTTTATGTGTCGTTGTTGTTGTCGTTGTGGTTGTTGTCGTTGTTGTCGTTATTGTCGTTGTTGTCGTTGTCGTCGTCGTTGTTGTTGTTGCCGTTGTCGTTGTCGTTGTCGTTGTCGTTGTCGTTGTCATTGTCGTTGTTGTTGTCGTTGTTGTTCTCGTTCTCGTTCTGGTTGTCGTTGTCATTATCGTTGTCGTTCTCGTTCTCGTTCTCGTTGTCGTTGTCGTTGTCATTGTTGTCATTGTTGTTGTTTTTGTCGTTAGTGTCGTTGTTGTCGTTGTCTTCGTTTTTGTTGTCGTTGTTGTTGTCATTGTCGTTGTTGTTGTTGTCGTTGTCGTTGTCGTTGTTGTTGTTGTTGTTGTTGTCGTTGTCGTTGTCGTGGTCGTTGTCGTTGTTGTCGTTGTTGTTGTTGTTGTCGTTGTTGTTGTTGTTGTTGTCGTTGTTGTCGTTGTTGTCGTTGTTGTTGTTGTTGTTATCGTTGTCATTGTCATTGTCGTTGTCGTTATCGTTGTCGTTGTCATTGTCGTTGTCGTTGTAGTTGTTGTTTTTGTTGTCGTTGTCGTTGTTGTCGTTGTTGTTGCCGTTGTCGTTGTTGTTGTCGTTGTTGTTGTTATTTTAGTTGTCGTTGTCGCTGTCGCTGTCGTTGTCTTTGCCGTTATCGTTGTTGCTGTCGCTGTCATTGTCTTTGTCGTTATCGTTGTAGTTGTAGTTGTAGTTGTCGTTGTAGTTGTCATTGTCGTTGTCGTTGTCGTTGTTGTTGTCGTTGTTTTATGTTATTGTGGTCGTTGTCGTTGTTGTCGTTGTTGTTGTTGTCGTCGTTGTCGTCGTCGTCGTTGTCCTTGTCGTTGTCCTTGTCATTCTCGTTCTCGTTGTCGTCGTTGTTGTCATTGTTGTTGTCGTCATTGTTGTCATTGTCATTGTTGTTATTGTTGATGTTGTTGTCGTTGTTGTCGTCGTTGTTGTCGTCGTTGTTGTCGTTGTCGTTGTTGTCGCTATTGTTGTTGTCGTTGTCGCTGTCGTTTTTATTGTCGTTGTCGTTCTTGTTGTGGTTGTTGTTTTAGTTGTCGTTGTCGTTGTCGTTTTCGTTGTCGTTGTTGTTGTTGTTGTCGTTTTCGTTTTTGTTTTTGTTTTCGTTGTCGTTGTCGTTGTCGTTGTTGTTGTTGTTGTCGTTGTTGTTGTTGTCGTTGTCTTTGTTGTTGTGGTTGTTGTTGTTGTTGTCGTAGTTGTTGTTGTTTTCGTTGTTGTTGTTGTCGTCGTTGTTGTGGTTGTTGTTGTCGTAGTCGTTGTCGTTGCTGTTGTTGTCGTTGTCGTTGTCGCTGTCATTGTCGTTGTTGTTGTCATTGTCGTTGTCGTTTTCTTTGTTGTTGTCGTTGTCATTGTTGTTGTTGTTGTTGTGGTGGTTATTATTGTCGTTATTGGCGTCGTTGTTGTCGTTGTTGTTGTCGTCGTTGTTGTCGTCGTTGTTGTCATTGTTGTTGTTGTCATTGTCGTGGTTGTTGTCGTTGTCGTTGTTATTGTCGTTGTGGTTATCGTTGTTTTCGTTGTTGTTGTTGTCGTTGTTGTTGTTGTTGTTACTGTTGTTGTATTTATTGTCATTGTTAATGTCATTGTTGTCGTTCTGGCTGTTGTCGTTATTGTCGTTGTGGTCGTTGTCGTTGTTGTCTTCATTTTCATTGTCGTTGTTGTTGTTGTTATCGTTGTCGTTGTCGTTTTCGTTGTCGTTTTCGTTGTCGTTGTCGTTGTATTTGTTGTTGTTGTTGCCGTTGTCGTTGTTGTTGTTGTCGTTGTCGTTGTTGTTGTTGTTGTCGTTGTTGTCTTTGTTGTTGTTGTTGTTGTTATCGTTGTCGTTGTTGTTGTCGTTGTAGTTGTCGTTGTCGTTGTCGTTGTTGTTGTCGTTGTCGTTGTCGTTATCGTTGTCGTTGTAGTTGTTGTTTTTGTTGTCGTTGTTGTTGTCGTTTTCGTTATCGTTGTTGTTGTCGTTGTTGTTGTTGTTGTCGTTGTTGTTGTTGTCATTGTAGTTGTCGTTGTCGTTGTCTCTGTCGCTGTCGCTGTCGTTGTCTTTGCCGCTGTCGCTGTCGCTGTCTCTATCGCTGTCGCTGTCACTGTCGTTGTCGTTGTCGTTGTAGTTGTAGTTGTAGTTGTCGTTGTAGTTGTCATTGTCGTTGTCGTTGTTGTTGTTGTTGTTGTTGTCGTTGTTGTTGTTGTGGTCGTTGTCGTTATTGTCGTTGTTGTTGTTGTCGTCGTTGTCCTTGTCATTGTCGTTCTCGTTGTCATCGTTGTTGTCGTTGTTGTTGTCGTCATTGTTGTCATTGTCGTTGTTGTTATTGTTGTTGTTGTCGTTGTTGTTGTTGTTGTCGTTGTCGTTGTTGTCATTGTCGTTGTTGTTGTTGTTGTTGTTGTTGTCGTTCTCGTTGTCGTTTTCGTTGTCGTTGTCGTTCTTGTTGTGGTTGTTGTTGTCGTTGTCGTTGTTGTCGTTGTTGTTGTTGTTGTTCTTGTTCTTGTTGTCGTTGTCGTTGTCATTTTCGTTTTCGTTGTCGTTGTATGTTGTCGTTGTGGTTGTGGTTGTCGTTGTCGTTGTTGTTGTCGCTGTTGTCGTTGTTGTTGTCGTTGTTGTTGTCATTGTAGTTGTCGTTGTCGTTGTCTCTGTCGCTGTCTTTTCCGTTGTCGTTGTCGCTGTCTTTGTCGTTGTCGTTGTAGTTGTAGTTGTAGTTGTCATTGTAGTTGTCATTGTCGTTGTCTTTGTCGTTGTTGTTGTCGTTGTTGTTGTCGTTGTTGTTGTTGTTGTTGTGGTCATTGTCGTTGTTGTTGTTGTCGTCGTTGTCGTCGTCGTCGTTGTCCTTGTCATTGTCGTTCTCGTTGTCATCGTTGTTGTCGTTGTTGTTGTCGTTGTTGTTGTCGTCATTGTTGTCGTTGTCGTTGTTGTTATTGTTGTTGTTGTTGTCGTTGTTGTTGTTGTTGTCGTTGTCGTTGTTGTCATTGTCGTTGTTGTTGTTGTTGTTGTTGTTGTTGTTGTCGTTGTCGTTGTCGTTCTTGTTGTCGTTTTCGTTATTGTTGTCGTTCTTGTTGTGGTTGTTGTTGTCGTTGACGTTGTCGTTGTCGTTGTCGTTGTCGTTGTCGTTGTTATCGTCGTTATTGTCGTCCTTTTTGTCGTTGTTGTTGTTGTTGTCGTTGTCGTTGTTGTTGTCGTTGTTGTTGTTCTTGTTCTTGTTGTCGTTGTCGTTGTCGTTTTTGTTTTCATTGTCGTTGTATGTTGTCGTTGTGGTTATCGTTGTCGTTGTCGTTGTTGTTGTCGCTGTTGTCATCGTTGTTTTCGTCGTTGTTTTTGTTGTTGTTGTTGTCGTTGTTGTTGTCGTTGTTGTTGTCGTTGATGTTGTTGTTGTTGTTGTTGTCGTTGTCGTTGTTGTTGTTGTTGTTGTCGTCGTTGTTTTCGTCGTTGTGGTCGTTGTCGTTGTTGTCGTCGCGTTCATTGTCGTTGTCGTTGTCATTGTCGTTGTTGTTGTCGTTTTCGTTTTCGTTGTCATTGTCGTCGTCGTCGTTGTTGTTGTTGTCATTGTTTTTTTCGTTGTTGTCGTTGTCGTTGTTGTCGTCGTTGTCCTCGTTGTCGTTGTCGCTCTGGTTGTCATTGTCATTTTCGTTCTCGTTCTCGTTGTCGTTGTCGTTGTTGTCGTTATTGTTGTTGTTGTTGTCGTTGTTGTCGTTGTCTTTATTGTTGTTATTGTCGTTGTCATTGTCGCTGTTGTTGTTGTCGTTGACGTTGTTGTTGTCGTTGTTGTTGTCGTTGTCGTCGTTGTTGTTGTTGTTGTCGTTGTTGTTGTTGTTGTTGTTGTTGTTGTCGTTGTTGTCGTCATCGTCGTTGTTGTTGTTATCGTTGTCGTTGTCATTGTTGTTGTCGTTGTCGTTGTCGTTGTCGTTGTAGTTGTCGTTGTCATGATCGTTGCCGTTGTAGTTGTTATTTTTGTTGTTGTTGTCGTTGTTGATGTTGTTGTTGCCGTTGTCGTTGTCGTTGTTGTTGTCGTTGTTGTTGTTGTTGTCGTTGTTGTTATCATTGTAGTTGTCGTTGTCGTTGTCGTTGTCGCTGTCATTGTCTTTGCCGTTGTCGCTGTCGTTGTCTGGGTCATTGTCATTGTCGTTGTCGTTGTAGTTGTAGTTTTCGTTGTCATTGTCGTTGTCGTTGTCGTTGTTGTTGTCGTTGTGGTCGTTGTCGTTGTTGTCGTTGTTGTTGTTCGTCGCCGTTGTCCTTGTCGTTGTCCTTGTCATTGTCATTCTCGTTGTCGTCGTTGTCGTCGTCGTTGTTTTCGTTGTTGTTGTCGTCATTGTTGTTGTTGTCGTTGTTTTTATTGTTGTTGTTGTTGTTGTTGTTGTTGTCGTTGTTGTCGTTGTTGTTTTTGTTGTTGTCATTGTCGTTGTCTTTTTCGTTGTCGTTCTTGTTGTGGTTGTTGTTGTAGTTGTCGTTTTCGTTTTTGTTGTCGTTTTTGTTGTTGTTGTTGTCGTTTTCGTTGTCGTTGTTGTTGTTGTTGTTGTCGTTGTCATTGTTGTTGTGGTGGTGGTTGTTATTGTCTTTATTGCCGTCGTTGTTGTCGTCGTTGTTGTCGTCGTTGTTGTCATTGTTGTTGTTGTTGTCGTTGTCGTGGTTGTTGTCGTTGTTGTCTTTATTATTGTCGTTGTGGTTGTCGTTGTTGTCGTTGTTGTTTTCATTGTCGTTGTCGTCATCGTTGTCGTTGTCGTTGTCATTGTCGTGGTCGTTTTTGTTGTTGTTGTCATTGTTTTTGTTGTTGTAGTTGTCGTTGTTTTTTTCGTTGTTATCATTGTTGTTGTCGTTGTATGTGTCGTTGTTGTTGTCGTTGTGGTCGTTGTCGTTGTTGTCGTTATTGTCGGCGTTGTCGTCGTCGTCGTTGTCGTTGTTGTTGTTGCCGTTGTCGTTTTCATTGTCGTTGTCATTGTCGTTGTTGTTGTTGTCGTTGTCGTTCTCGTTCTCGTTCTGGTTGTCGTTGTCATTATCGTTGTCGTTCTTGTTCTCATTCTCGTTGTCGTTGTCGTTGTCATTGTTGTTGTTGTTGTCGTTAGTGTCGTTGTTGTCGTTGTCTTCGTTTTTGTTGTCGTTGTTGTTGTCGTTGTCGTTGTCATTGTCGTTGTTGTTGTTGTCGTTGTCGTTGTTATTGTTGTTGTTGTTGTCGTTGTCATTGTCGTGGTCGTTGTCGTCGTTGTCGTTGTTGTTGTTGTTGTCGTTGTTGTTGTTGTTGTTGTCGTTGTTGTCGTCGTTGTTGTTGTTGTTATCGTTGTCATTGTCATTGTCGTTGTCGTTATCGTTGTCGTTGTCGTTGTCGTTGTAGTTGTTGTTTTTGTTGTCGTTGTAGTTGTTGTCGTTGTTGTCGTTGTTGTTGCCGTTGTCGTTGTTGTTGTCGTTGTTGTTGTTATTGTTTTCGTCGTTGTTGTTATTTTAGTTGTCGTTGTCGCTGTCGCTGTCGTTGTCTTTGCCGTTATCGTTGTCGTTGTCTTTGTCGTTGTAGTTGTAGTTGTAGTTGTAGTTGTCGTTGTAGTTGTCATTGTCGTTGTCGTTGTCATTGTTGTTGTCGTTGTTGTTGTTGTTGTGGTCGTTGTCGTTGTTGTCGTTGTTGTTGTTGTCGTCGTCGTCGTTGTCCTTGTCGTTGTCCTTGTCATTCTCGTTCACGTTGTCGTCGTTGTTGTCATTGTTGTTGTCGTCATTGTTGTCATTGTCATTGTTGTTATTGTTGTTGTTGTTGTCGTTGTTGTCGTCGTTGTTGTCGTTGTCGCTGTTGTCGCTATTGTTGTTGTCGTTGTCATTGTCGTTTTTATTGTCGTTGTCGTTCTTGTTGTGGTTGTTGTTTTAGTTATCGTTGTCGTTGTCGTTGTTGTTGTTGTTTTTGTCGTTTTCGTTTTTGTTTTCGTTGTCGTTGTCATTGTCGTTGTTGTTGTTGTTGTTGTCGTTGTTGTTGTTGTCGTTGTCTTTGTTGTTGTGGTTGTTGTTGTTGTTGTCGTAGTTGTTGTTGTTGTCGTTGTTGTTGTTGTCGTTGTCGTCGTTGTTGTGGTTGTTGTTGTTGTCGTAGTCGTAGTCGTTGTCGTTGCTGTTGTCGTTGTCGTCGTTGTCGTTGTCGCTGTCATTGTCGTTGTCGTTGTCGTTGTAGTTGTTGTTTTTATTGTCGTTGTCATTGTTGTCGTTGATGTTGTCGATGTTGCTGCCGTTGTTGTTATCGTTGTTGTTGTCGTTGTTGTTGTCGTTGTTGTTGTCATTGTAGTTGTCGTTGTCGTTGTCGCTGTTGTTGTCGCTGTCGTTGTCTTTGCCGTTGTCGCTGTCGTTGTCGCTGTCGTTGTCTTTGTCGTTGTAGTTGTAGTTGTCGTTGTAGTTGTCGTTGTCATTTTCGTTGCGTTGTTGTTGTCGTTGTTGTTGTCGTTGTTGCTGTCGTTGTTGTCGTTGTCGTTGTCGTTGTCATTGTCGTTGTCGTTGTTGTTGTTGTTGTGGTTGCCGTTGTTGTTGTCGTTGTTGTTGTCATTTTGTGTTCGTTGTTGTCGTTGTTGTTGTTGTCGTTGGTGTCGTTGTTGTCGTTGTTGTTATCGTTGTTGTTGTTGTTGTTGTTATTGTTGTCGTTGCCTCGCATTCAACTCTTTCTGATAAAAGAGATTCTTCAAACTCTTATGATCATTATACACTTCAAATCTCGTACCAAACAAATAATACCTCCAAAGCTTCAACACAAATA
This sequence comes from Lathyrus sativus, assembly GCA_963859935.3. Classification (NCBI taxonomy): domain Eukaryota; kingdom Viridiplantae; phylum Streptophyta; class Magnoliopsida; order Fabales; family Fabaceae; genus Lathyrus; species Lathyrus sativus. The sequence continues at coordinate 44,483 of CAWUDS030001295.1, read as the reverse complement.
CAACGGCGGCTAAGTCTAAGTCATGCGCCATATAATTCCTCTCATGCACTTTGAGTTGCCTTGAAGCATAAGCTACAACTTGTTTATTTTGCATCAACACACCTCCTAAACTCATCAAAGAAGCATCACAATACACAACAAACGGTTCTGTCGGATTCGGCAAAATCAAAACAGGAGCTGTCGTCAATCTCCTCTTAAGCTCTTGAAAACTTTCTTCCCACTTTGCATCCCAAACAAAAGCTTGACCCTTCCTAGTCAACTGCGTTAACGGTAACGTTAACTTGGAAAATCCTTCAATAAATTTCTGATAATAACCTGCCAAACCAAGAAAACTTCTAATCTCAAAAACTAAGTTCGGAGTCTCCCATTGCGATACTGCTTCAACCTTCGACGGATCAACTGCAATACCTCTACTCGAAATCACATGACCAAGGAAACTCACTTCCTTCAACCAAAATTCACACTTAGAAAGTTTAGCATACAACCGCTTCTCTTTCAACACAGATAACACAATCCTCAAGTGCTCAGCATGTTCTTCTTCACTCTTCGAATAAATCAAAATATCATCAATGAACACAACCACAAACTTGTCCAAATAAGAATGGAAAATCCTATTCATGTACTCTATAAATACATCTGGTGCATTAGTCACACCAAATGGCATCGCAGAATACTCGTAATGTCCATACCTTGTTCTAAAAGCAGTCTTCTGAATATCTTCAGCCTTCACACGAATCTGATGATACCCAGATCTCAGATCTATCTTACTAAAGACACTCGCACCAATCAACCGATCCATCAAATCATCAATCCTCGGAAGTAGATATTTATTCTTGATAGTCACCTTGTTCAATTGTCAGTAATCCATACAAAATCTTATAGAACCTTCTTTCCTCTTAACCAACAAAATCGGTGCACCCCATGGTGACACACTCAGACGATTAAACCTCTTCTGAAGTAAATCTTCAAGTTGACTCTTCAACTCTTTCAATTCTGATGCGGACATGCGATATGGAGCCATCGATATCGGACTAGTTCCAAGGACTAAGTCGATCACAAACTCCATTTCTCGTTCCGGCAGTAAATCACTTATTTCATCAGGAAAAACTTCCGAAAAATCATGGACAATTGGCAACCACTAACTTCACCACTTTCATTAACACTCAAAGTTGCCACCAACATAAACACCTTCGCACCATCTTGCACCAACTCATCAAAACAATCTGTAAGAACTTGGCTTAACTCCAAATAATTCACTACACACACCATCTAAGCTCGCAAGATGCATTTATTCCATCCAACATGATCCCGTCTACTATCAACAAGAGATTAAGGGTGATCAGTTCCTCAATTTGTCAATAGACAGCCGACAATCATAATGGGCATAAACTATCTTAAGCAAACTATAATAGCATTCCACGACATACTGAGCCACCACTCCACACTTGAAGAATCCTAGAGAAGTACAAGCTTCTCCCTCACTTATTTCAATCTCACTCCTGCAGACAAGGTTTAGAAAAACAAACGTTACATAATGTATCTCTAAGACATAAACCAAGCGATCCCAGTGTTACATGACCAGAGCATGACTCGACCCAACATAACTAAAATGCTAAATAGCTATACCAACAACGACCACGCAACTACGAGCAGCTCTACTCTTGATACCTGCACGATGTCAAATAGGACATCATCCCAGCAGAAGGGTGAGAATTCACATCAATGTTGAAATCATAAGATAATAAATAATGTAAAGCATGTCAGGACAAACACCAATATTCTCACACTTCAATTTTCATCAACCAATATCATTAAACAACCGTACATTCACAAATCTCAATTCAATAAGTCATACACATGTACATACTTTCATATAACAATCATATATTCACAACTCCCAGTTCAGCAAGTCATACACATAGGCATACTTTCACATAACAATCATATATTCACAACTCCCAATTCAACAAGTCATACACATATGCATACTTTAACATAAAATCATATATTCACAACTCCCAAATCAACAAGTCATATATACCATGTGACTCAATGCAATTCAATGCAACTCATGCCATGTGGTACCAACACTTGTTATTATTTTTCGGTTTTTACATTTAAACCGGGCCCGTCCTCTAGACCAATAATAAACAAAATCCCGTCCTCTAGGCTTTCAAACCCACCCTTCTAGGTTTGGGACAAGTCACTAGTCTCCACGAAACTAGCAAGCATTGCCTCTTGACAACAAATGATGCGTATGCAATCAACAACCAAATGCACTTAAGACCGTTCTCGCATCTTAATCCCATGCATTCTCAAATAATTCATCACACAAGAATTATATCATGATTGCATACACACAACACATTTCATAATCACCAAAGTATTCACACTTTCAACATCATCATTACATTTATCAAGTAATGCACAAGAATCAATTAGATTCAATCATAACCCACAATACAATTCAATGATTACACATAGGACAATCAATCCATCACCAATAATTGAATTCAATATTCAATACACAATCAACTTGTTAAACAACAATTGATATCTCAATAACCAATCAAAGGTTGTTAATCAATCGATACTCAAGCAAATAATTAATAAAACATCTCAATTGATCCATGTTTTGTTAAGGTTTAATTAACCAAAGACTCTATGTAATCAACCCTCTAGAAACATGATTTTTCTAAGTTTCAGCTAGTGCAATCGATTGGAGTTAGGGTGCAATTGATTGGTCCTTTGAAAATTTGATCACTTTAGCTACTGTTTTATGGTGCAATCGATTGACACCTTAGTGCAATCAATTGCTCCTTTGAAAATTTCAGCATTGTAGCCACTGTTTGGTTGTGCAATCGATTGTTGAATTAGTGCAATCGATTGCTCAGCTAAAAATTCAGCTTCCAACAACTTTGCTCAGTGTGCAATCGATTGTAGCCTTAGTGCAATCGATTGCTCACTGTGTGTTTTCGAAAAATTATGCAGAAAATTATATTTTCACCCACCATTCCCCTCTTTGCTACCAATCAATCCCCACATGTTAGGGTATTCACAAAACTCAAAAATCCACTAATTCATGATAAACCTATGAGTTTGCCCTACCCCGTTTCTACTCATTAACCATTAATTCACAATTTCAAATCTAAGGTTTCTCCCACACAACTTCTATCCATTAGTCATCATCCCACAATCCCAATAATGAGAGAATACCCGCCCTTACCTTAGATTTGTTATGGAGAAGAATCTTGATTCCATGGATGCTTGAAATCTGAGTTTCTCCATCTCCTTCTTCTTTTCCTCTTGCCTCTTTCTCTTCTTCTCTTCTTCTCTTCTCTCTATCTTTCTCTATTCTCTTTTTTCCTCTTTTCCCTTCTCTTACCAACTTCTCTAAAACCCTAACTCTTTAACCATTCCTAGTGGGCTTTACCCCACTCACTCTCACTTTCTATTTACACACCCATCACTAGGCTCAACCAATCAATATAGCAATTCTAGACTATTCTACCAAATAGAATAAACCAATTAATTTAATTTAATAAATCACATATTTAAATTAAATCAATTAAATAAATTAACTTATATAAATTAAATAAATCAAATAATTCATTTAAATTAAATAAATCACATAAATCAATTAATTTGTACAAATAATTAATTATTAAAAATTGGACTGTTACAGATTCCATAGACATTTTAGGAGTAGCACATTGTTCCATACCTGAAGATTCAGCAGATTCATCCCACCTTGTGCAGTCGGGCAGCAGGTGCGTTCCCATGCCACGGGGCATTTTCTACTTATCGTATCCTTACCGGTCCAGATGAAGCTTCGACAGATGAAGTCTATTTTTCTGATCACAGATTTGGGCATTGGGAGGCATTGCATCTAGTATTGCACCATTGCAGCAGATATACTTTTCACTAACTGTATTCTTCCTGCATAGCTTAGGAGTCTAGAGGACCAATGATGGATTCTAGCCACTATTTTACCCACCAACGACATAAAATGGTTGATGGTTAGCTTCTTGCTAGACAATGGGATTCCTAGAAATTTGAATGGTAACATTCCCTCTTGGAAACCCGACAACTCTTTCAAGGTCTTTCTACTCTCACTATCCAAACCTCCAAAATAGATTTTACACTTGTTAGGGTTCATTATCAAACCTGTGGAATTGGAGAAATCTCTGAAATTATTTAAAATCATTTGCATTGATATGTCATCTCCTCTACAAAATAGCAGCACATCATCTGCAAAAGTGAGGTTGGTGATTTGCAGCTTCTCGCATTTGGCATGGTAGTTGAAATTTGGATCTCTTTGCATTTTCACCAACAGTCTATTCATGTACTCCATTATGAGGACAAAGAGCATAAGTGATAAAGGATCGCCCTGTCAAATCCCTCTTTTGGCCTGCAAAATATTAGTGTATTCCCCCATGATGTTAAATCTGTAGGAAACAGTGGTGATGCCTAGCATAGTCCATTGAATGAATTTGTTAGGGAAATCCATTTCCTTCATGATACATTCTAAAGCATTCCAATTAACAATATCATATGCTTTTTGTAGATCTATTTGCAGCATGACTCTAGGTGTGCCCCCTTTTCTGGTGTATCCCTTAAGAAGCTCAGTTGCAAGCTTGATGTGGTTGTGTATGTTTTGGCCTGGTAAGAAAGATGCCTGATTGTGACTTACCACACTAGGAAGAACATATCCTAGTCTGTTAGTCAGAATCTTGGAGATGATTTTATAAAAAGTGGTACACACAGCTATAGGTCTGTAGTCTTTTATTTCACAAGCATTATGGCTTTTTGGAATCAGGGAAACTATAGCACTGTTGAAAGCTTTGTATATTTTACCTGTTTCAAAGTATTCCTTAACAGCTGCTATCACATCAGTTTTTATAGTTGTCCAGCTGGCCTTGAAGAATTTGGCTCCATAACCATCCAGTCCTGGTGCTTTTAGGTCTCCTATCCCTTTAAGGGCTTTGGTGATGTCAGCTTCTGATATGGGTCTGGTAAGGTATTCCCTTTGCTCCATGTTAAGTTGCCCCATCCTCATGGCTTCAATATCAATATGGTTAATGCTACTAACATCTTTACCCATCAAGTTTCTGTAGAAATTAATCACTTCCTCTTCAATGTCTGTTTTGGTTGTTATCTGCCTGCCATCACTCTTCCTCAGATTGGTAAGGCAGTTGGAGTGATGTCTGCTTTTGATAGCAGTATAGAAATATTGGTTGTTTCCATCTTCTTTTCTAATCCAGTCAATATTTACCCTTTGCTGTAGTATTTTCCATTCCAGCTCGTTCATGGAAATCACTTCCTCAGTCAGTTTTTTTGCCTCCTCAATCAAGGTGATGTTCATTCTGTCCTCACTCAGTTTCTCTTGTGTTTATTTAAGGTTGGCCCTAGCTGAAATTAGCTTGTTATTAACATCAAATAATGGTTTGCTGAAATACTTTAAATCATGCTTCAATCTCTTGAGTTTGTGCTAAAGAACATACATTGGGCTACCCCTAATATGACCATCCCAATTCTTATTTATCAAAGTATCATAACCTGGCAGTTCAGTAAGGCAATTGCTAAACTTGAAATGTTTGGATGGTTTCCTCTGTTCATGTTTATATTCTAGACATAGCAGGGCATGATCAGAAATACTTGGTGGGAGAATTTTCAACATAGTCTCCATATTATTTAGAAACCAGTCAGTATTGCCCAAAACTCTGTCAATCCTTGAGTAGATGGGTCCAGCTGCTTGTTTATTGGACCATGTGAAATGATCACCAATGCTATCCATTTCACTTAACCTTGTATTCCCCATCATTTTTTGCAGGTCTTCATATTCCTTTTCAGTCACTAGATTTCCTCTCATTCTGCTCTGGGCTTTGGTTACATTATTGTAGTCTCCAACAGCACACCAAGGTCCTTGGATATTATCAGACATGTCTTCTATTTCTTTCCATAGGATTCTTCTCTTGTTTAGTTGGTTATGAGCATATACAACAGTTAACCAGTTCTTGAAATTTCCAAAGTTATCATAGATACCACAATGTATAAATTGGCTGCTACTTTGTATGAACCTCACATCCACCCTGCTACTATCCCAGTGAATCCAAATTCTACCAGTTGTATGCTCTTTGTAGTTATCTACGTGCTTATCATATATCATTAGTTTCTCACGAATGGCCTTAGCTTTAGCTTCTTTAACTCTAGTTTCAATCAAAATGATAATAGCAGTCTTTAGCTCTTTGAGACGGGACCTAATCTCACGAATTTTGCCTACTTTATTAAGTCCCCTTATATTCCACGAGACTAGCATGGTTCAAGGTTTGTGACCACTTGATGGTCATTCAAAACCTCAAGAGCTTCAAAACCATTGTTACAGTTGATGTTGCTATTAGTATCAATCAATATGCTCTTACCTTTATCTCGTACAGATTTTCTCACTCTTGTCCATGATTCACCTGCTTGCCCTGTTGTTTCCTCTTTTTCTGGTTGTTTTAAGGGCGTGATATTCTTTGATGTTTCTGGTGGCTTGGGTTTTGGTTTCCATTGTTGAGTCTACCGTCGGTCTTCACATTTATGCCCCATTTTTTGACATGTTTCGCAGAATGTTGGCCTCCATTCATATTTCACAGGCTGCATTATCACATCTCCTTCAACATTTCTGATGGCTATTTTATCAATCAATTGTTGTGTAATATCCACTTTAATGAGTAGTCTTGCATATGATACACAGAGCTTGTTCGTCGTGCACTCATCAGTCACCAACAGTTTGCCAATGGTACTTCTAATCTTGCTAAGACTTTTTTCCCTCATAGATGTAGGGGAAGTTGGGGGAGTTTCACCCATATTGGTAAAGTTCTTAGCATATCCTTCTTTAGGTCGACACCAGGTTGCCATTCCTTCAGCATCATGGGCATATTTTGAATTGTGTATGGACCTTTCATCATCACGGCTTCCTTGTCTTTCTGAGAGTTAAATCTGAGCAGAAAATATCCGTCATCGTGGTAGTAAAGATCTGGCATTTTCACGAAATTCCACATTCTCTGCATAAAGTTCTTCACCGTGTTCATACTCAAGTCATCTCCTACAACATAAAGGATTAGGGCATTATCCCAAAATCGTATTTTTGTTTCAATATCTTCTTGTTCAATATCGATTTCAATCATTCTATTGACTACTTTTGGCGCAACGTATTCCATTGTCAGTCCCTTTGCAGGGTTCCGGTTGTCATTAATAATATCCACCCATAGTTTACGCTCCTCCGGTTGTGCTTGTGTCGTTTCTGTTAGGGTTTCTTTGTGTGCTTTCTCGAGTGTGGGTGTCACCTCTTTATCAGTCCTTGCTCCAAACTCAGGCGTCTTCGAGCTAGTGTCATGTGGCGTGGTAGTTCTTGATTCAATCTCATGGGTCTTCAAGCTAGTAAGAGATTCTGGTGGCGGTGACGGTGGCACCGTGGATTTCGGACGCCCTCGTCCTCGTTTTGGTGGCGGTGTCGCCTTATTATTATTATTATTATTATTATTATTATTATTATTATTATTATTATTATTATTATTATTATTATTATTATTATTATTTTGAGTAAAAGAAACTTTATATTACTTCAAAAAAATAACAGTAAGTACAAGCGATCCTCTTCCGGATCCAACCACTAACACAAACCAAATAGGACTAATAGAGCAAAAAAAAAACTAAAGATAATTATCCCCCGTCTAACATAAGAATAGCTATGTATTTTCTAATTTTCTTGGTATTCCATCCTCTGTATACCAATGTATCTATAACTTTCTTCCCCACTATGGTTGTATCTGCATTCATATCAAAAATCTTTTTATTCCAAATCATCCAAAGTTCATATATAGTTTCGGATGCCGCCATTTTAATGACAGCCGCCCTTGCTCCTTTTCCCTTTGTGTTCTGCATCAGCCAATTAAGTTCGTCTTGCCAACCCCCAGGATACGATGGATCTGCATCCACTGTAGGACTTCCTTCCAAATACTTCTCATTGTTTCACATTCGAAGAATAAATGATTTAGAGATTCATCATTCAAACAGAAACAACATTCAGTGTTTTCAATCACGCCGAACCTAGCTAACATGTCCTTAGTTGCTAATCTATCATGACAAGCCAGCCACATAATAAAGTTAGCGCGGGGTCATGCGTTATTACCATAGATCAAGTTTGCCCATCTTACCTTCTGTCCATCTTCTTGTAGGGATTTGTAAACTTTGCAAACTTTAAGGTTTGGATCCTCCATGATTTCTGCTAGCTTCCCTTTTATGGTGAGATCATCCCTCTGACTAAGAATGGCCTTCATAATCCAAGAATCATTGCTGGTACACTGTATATCCAGCAGACTTCTGTTTTTGATGTAGTATGCTTGTATCCATCTCCCCCACAGTGAGTCTTCTTTCCCACTCAAATTCCAAAGCAGTTTCATTAAGATGACATTATTCCACACTTCAATATCTATGATAGCCAGCCCATCATAGCCAACTGGTTTGCAGACCTGTTTCCAAGGTACAGGTGACTTACGGTTACCTGCAAAACCGCCTGTCCAAAGAAAAATCCGGCAAATTGTTTCAATTTTTTTAAGGACACCTTTAGGGAAGGGAAAACAGTTTAATCAATAGTTGGTCGTCGCAAAAATCACGCTTTTTATAAGTTGTAATCTCCTCGCATAAGTTAGTAATTGCGTTGTCCAGTGCTGTACTTTTTCAACAATTTTGTCAATCAGCGGAGAATACTGGGAAATAGATAACTTCTTACTCGTTACGGGTACCCCTAGATACCGGAACGGTAACTGTCCCATTTGGAAATTTGATACCATACAAATATCTTTCTTCGTCTTCTCATCTACACCAGCAAGATAAATTCGACATTTTTATGGATTCACAACTAAACCTGTGGCCTTCGAGAATTTGGCATATGCCGCCATCATTAAATCTACTGAATTCTTGTCGCCTCTAGAGAATAGGAGGAGGTCGTCCGCAAAACACAAGTTTGTAATATTCAGTTTTTCACATTTTGGGTGATAGTTGAAGTTACTATTTTGTTGCATTTTGAAGAGGTAACGGTTCAAGCATTCCATTACAATGACAAAAAGCATAGGCGAGATTGGGTCACCTTGGCGTAGACCCCTTTTTGCTTTCATAATATCAGAGTGGTATCCATTAACATTGAATCTGTATGATACCATCGAAACTGCAGTCATGACCCAATCAACAAATTTTCGCAGGCATCCTACCTCAAGCAAAATCTTCTCTAACACATTCCAATCCACCGTATCGTATGCTTTTTGGATATCCATTTGAAGAAGGCATCTGGGGGAGATTTTTTTCCTTTCATATCCCTTGATCAACTCATGAGTGAGGAGTATATGATTGTGAATTTTTTGTCCCTTTACGAATGCAGCCTGGTTATCACCCACAATTACTCCTAATACCATGACCAATCGATTAGCTAGTACCTTTGAGATGATTTTATATAAGGTACTGCAGCAAGAAATCGTTCTATAATCCTTCATTTCCTTCGCTCCACTGTGTTTAGGGATAAGTGTGACCATTGAGCAGTTCACCGCCTTATACATTCGATTGGTATTGAAAAAATCATTAATTACTGTTATAACATCTGCCTTCACTATCTGCCATGCCTGTTTGAAAAAATAGGCTCCAAAGCCATCTAGACCCGGCGCCTTGTCATTTCCTATACCATCTAGCGCATCCTTGATCTCTTTTTCTGTAACCGGTTCACTGAGCATTGTTCTCTGGTTTTCAGTCAGCTGGCTGCCCGCGCGCATTTCACTAGTGTCAATAGCTTCAAGGTCGTTGGAGCGTGTCCCCATGAGTTTAGTGTAGAACTCTAGCACTGTATTTTCCAGTCCTTTTTGATCTGTAGCATAAGAACCATCCTCCATTTGAATTTTCTTCATGGTTTTGAATTGTTGTCTCATTTTAATTGAGGCATGAAAATATTTGTTGTTACCATCACAGTGGTGTAACCATTCAATTTTCGCCCTCTGTTTCAGCATCCTATCTTCCTTTTCCTGCTAATCCAAAAGTTCTGCAGTATATTCCTTAACCTGTCGAATTTTGTCGCCATTTAGCCTGTTATGCGTAAGATCAGTCTGGGCTACTGTTAACTTCTCACGGGTCTGTAGAGTTTTGTTAGTAACATCAGCCAAAGGTTTACTAAGAGACTTTATATATGGTTGCAACCTCAATAATTTCCTCCAAATAATAAACATTGGACTACCTTCCATTGGCATATTCCAACTATCACTAACAGTGTCCCGGAAACGATCCAAGTCCGCGCTGCAATTTATGAATTTAAAAACTCTGTTTGCTTTAGTTTTCGGCATGTTGTCATTCAGTATCAACATGGAGTGATCGGAGATGCTGGGGTTCTCATGATTTAGAGTCTTATTATCGTTTTGTTGCATCCAATCCGCGTTTCCCAACACATGGTCAATCCTTGAATAAATTGCATTGTGTTCCTGTTTGTTGGACCATGTGAAATAATCACCTTGATGATCTAGTGCATACAGTTCAGTCTTGCTCATCATCTCAATTAGATCCCTGTATTCGTTCTCTTTCACCTCATTCCCGCCAATGCAATCTTCGATCTTCATAACATTTTTGAAGTCACCGATCAACATCCAAGGCCCAATCTAGTTTGCACAGATTTTCTCAATGTCTTGCCATAACTTCTTTCTATGATGCAGTTGATTTTGCGTGTATATTGCCGTCATCCAGAACATGAAATTATCATTAGCATCATTCACCTTACAGTGAATCATTTGGTCCGTGCTCGCAACAAATTCAACCTGTCTGCTATTGTCATCCCAGTGGATCCAAATTCGGCCATTATCATGTTGGGCATAATTATCCATGTAACTACCACGAATCTTTAATTTCTTTCTAATTTCCACAGCTTTTTCCTTTTTCACTCTAGTCTCAATTAATACAGTTATTGCAGGGTCAAGGTTTCGAAGACGGGAGCTGATCTCTCTAACCTTGCCCGCTTTATTTACCCCCCTCACGTTCCATGAAACGATCATGGAACATCCTCTAAGAACACTAAGGCAGAACTATCCCCAAGTGTTGCAACCAGATTTCCATGTTTCCTTTTCACGTGAGTTGCTCTAGGATTCTTCCCAGCACTACTGTACTGACTCTTGTCTTTATCACGCCTCCGAACTTCTGTCCAGCCTTCATATTCTCCATCATCTGTCTATTGTTCATTTGTTGGTTGGAGGATTGATCCATTAGTAATCTCAATTCCCGTCTGTTGTTGGACCTGTGCAATAGGTTGTTATGTCGGAACATTCACAGGAAATACTCTCTGGTGTATTGGTGCTTAAGAACAGGCTCCTCCTGAGGTTTTTTCAATTGGTACTCATTTGTTTTCTTCTCTTTGGGGGCCCATTTTTTCACCTGATTTTACTGCCGTTTGTCCTCACATTTATGTCCTATTCGATGACATTTCATACAATACGGTGGTCTCCATTCATATTCCACCATTTGCTGCATCTTTTCTCCGTTGTCGTCCATAATGGTTATTTCCTTAATTAACTCCTGGGTGATGTCTATTTTGACTAGTACTCTAGCATATGAAATACGATATCTGTTGGCGGTACATTCATCAGTCATTAGCGGGGTTCTGAGTACGCTTGCTAGCTTTGCCAAGGATTTTTTTCCCCATAGATGGAGTGGCAGTTGGGGAAACTGGACCCAAACTGGGATGGTACGCAGCATATCAGTCTTCAAATTGAAATTTGGCTTCCATTCAGCTAGTAACATCGACATATTTTGTATGGTATACGGTCCCTTCAATAGAACAGTGTCTCTTTCTTTATGCGAATGAAATCTCAGAATAAAATAGCCTTCGTTGTTATAGTACATGTCAGGTAACTTGACGAAATTCCATTGTTTGGTCATGAACTGCTTGACACCATTCATGCTTAATTCACCACCAATAACATACATTATCAAAGAGGTTTCCCAGAATTTCACCTCATTGATAGTATCTGCTTCCTTAATTATAACCTCAGGTACTCCATTGACAATTTTTGGTGCTATGAATTCGAGTGATAATCCATTACCAGGGTTGCGATTTCCGCTAATGACGTCAACCCAGAGTTTTCTGGGTTCGTTTATCCCCTTCTCTACTTCTAGGGTTTCATGGATTTCCTGGTCCATTGTAATCGCTCCTACTGTTTTCTCTTTTTCATGTTCCATTATTGTCTTAGATGTTGAATCTTTGTCGCCTTGCTGATCGTCGTTCAGATTATCAGATGATGTTTCCAGCGTTGCCACCACCTTTGGTGGTCGTCCGTGCCTGCTCATCGCTCTCTCTTTACGGAGAAGTTTTAATCAAAAACCCCATTTTTTAATTATTATTATTATTATTATTATTATTGTTATTATTATTATTGTTGTTGTTGTTGTTTTTATTATTATTATTATTATTATTATTATTATTATTATTATTATTATTATTATTATTATTATTATTATTATTGTTGTTGTTGTTGTTGTTGTTGTTGTTGTTGTTAGGCAAAATACCATTTTTGCTCCCTTAACTATACCTCGGTGTTCATTTTGGTCCCTTAACTTTAAAAAGTTCCATATTGGTCTCTTAACTCTTCAAATGTTCCATATTAGTCCTTTTTGACCTATTAGTGACGGATTTAGCGACGGTTTTTTAATTTTTTTTCCGTCGCTAATAGGTCAAAAAGGACTAATATGGAACGTTTGAAGAGTTAAGGGACCAATATGGAACTTTTTAAAGTTAAGGGACCAAAATGAACCCCGAGGTATAGTTAAGGGACCAAGAAGGATATTTTGCCTTGTTGTTATTATTTTTTTTATTCTTATTCTTATTATTATTATTATTATTTTTATTCTTATTATTATTATTATTATTATTATTTTTATTCTTATACCAAAAATATACACCAATACGTATATTTATACACTGTTTATCGTATTTATATAATTATAATAAATAACATATTTTAAAAAGAAATATTTATGAACAGTGTCATGAACAATATGTGAATAATTTTCGTGAATAATATTTTTAACTAATGAAAGAAAATTGTTTACTAAAATATAAAAAGTTAATTAATAAAGTGATGAAGTTGGTTAATAAACACGCCAATATTAAAAATAATTTTTAGTAGTAAAACAAAGTTGGTTAATAAAATTATAAAATTAGTTAATAAACATCCAGATATTAAATATATTTTTTTAGTAAAAAAAACAAAGTTGATTAATAATATATAAAAGGTTGGTTAATGATGTTATAAAGTTGGTTTATCACATAATCTTATATTAATATTATTTAATTTAAAGTTTTAAAAATATAATTTATATTTTTTTAATATATATTTAATATTATAATATTTTACTATTCACCGTATTAATAAATATTAAAATATAATATAAATATATAATATAGTATAAATGCCTTATTAATAAATATTAAAATACGGTATAAATATATGATATAGTATAAATACATTATAGGTATATGACATAGTGTAAAAATATTATTTTTCTTAATCATATCATGGCCAATAATCATTAGTTAATTACTACTATTGAATTATTATTAAATATATTCAATAATTGATATGACGAATTGAACTTGTAAATACATCTCCAATCTTAAATTTAAAAGCAATTTGTTAAAATAAGTTAAAATCTATTTTATTTTTATAAAAAAATTATACGAGTTGGACATCGAGCAGAGCTGGGCCATGCCCAAGAGTAGTAAGGCAAGAGTTTTAGACCTTATCTTTTTGGACCTTAAAATAAGCCTTAAATATTAAAAAAGTAGGCTTTAAATTATATATAATTAATATACTTTTCAAAATGTAAATTTCTTAATTCATTCCTTGACACTCTTAGGTATCTAGCAAAATTGTTTTTATGCTCCCTACTTCCGGAGATACATATTCAGACGCATTTTTTTTTCTGTACGCTGGATGCTTCCGGAGATGCATCTATGGAAAAAGTTATAGAGATGCATCTCCGAAATCTTATCAGAACATATTTATTTTAAATAAAAAAAATCAAGTTTTGTTGGTCGCAAATGAAAATTAACTGTTTCAGATGAATATAAAATGACATACATCCGTAAATTTTATATATATATATATATATATATATATATATATATATATATATATATATATATATATATATATATATATATATATATATATATATATATATATATATATATATATATATATATATATATATATATATATATATATATATATATATATATATATATATATATATATATATATATATATATATATATATATATATATATATATATATATATATATATATATATATATATATATATATATATATATATATATATATATATATATATATATATATATATATATATATATATATATATATAAAAGAAGTCATATGTCATAATCATCATCAAAAATTAGTAAATCAATGTCATCAAAATATAGTACATAAAAAAAAATATCACAGTCACTACTGCATGTGTCGGACAACACCTGCATCCCCTCCTCCGCCTATGCCTCTGCCGCCTCGTCTGCCTCTCCCGCCTCCTCGACCACCCGTTCTGCTTCCTCGTCCATCGATCTCACTCGTCCTGGTGTGATCCCTGCGATACATAAGTGCCCCCGCTGCCACCGCAATCATGTCATCCAATACACGCCTGTCGTCAAACCCCTCAAGGAAGAAACCGGCGGCAATGCATGTCCGCCCCATCTGCACTATCTGACGACAGCGAGGCAGGACATCCTGAGTGTGGTCCAACTGAGACTGCTCCTCCTCTAAGATCTCCTTATGATTTGGTTTGAGCGGTGATCCTTCGGCAGTGGGCACCATATAAGGGTGTGAGACGGTGAAGAACCACATGAAGTAGCCATCAACACAATTCTAGTCTCTCGGTGCTCTGATCGCCCGAGCTTTGTCAGGTATCATGTGTCTCTGGTAGTCGACATAGATCTTCTTTATCTGCATACGGATCAAGCCGAGAGGAGCGAAGATGTTTGGGGATGGTCTGAGTGTAGCTGAACTGCCGCATGACGCGCTCGAGCGAATATGGAACAATGATAGTCGAACTGCATGCCAACCATCTTGAGAATAGGGAGATATCGTCAAACGGGCGTGTAACACCCCACTTCCCAAAACAATTAAAATGTAAACATTATAAATAAACATCAGAGTTTTCTCCCCAAGTGGGATATCACATAACAAAGCCAACGATTCCTTATAAAAAAGGTTTTCTCCAAAATACAGCGGAAATAATAAAATAGTAAAATCCAACAAAGTTTTGATACGTTCACAGGAAATAAAATACAAGTTCAACAGAAGGCAACTAAAAACACCCAAGTCCCGTACTACGTATCAGAGCATCCTAGACTCCACTGGCACACCATAATCCAAGTTAGCTAAGTACCTGAATTATCTGTACTTCCGGAGAAGCACAAACCACAACAACAACAAAGGGGTGAGAAAACATGATTAAAATATGTTGGTAATTTAATACATGCAAATAAAGTAGTAAAACACACCAATATTCACCCCACAACACCAATCATCGAACCTACTGTTCAAATTACAATATAACATATTATAATGCAAATATGCAACTCAACACCATGCATGCGGTACCGACTCATTGGTTCATTCAATCGAACCCTCGACAGATCACTTACGCTCCTACTGAGATATGATCTATCTCCGACAGATCACTTACGCTCCTACTGAGATATGATCTATCCCCACCATTCTCCACGAAGGAGTACGGATGAATCACTTATGCTCCTCCTGAGATATGATTCATCCCCCCAAACACCATGATATGCACAACACCAATGCACAATAATTATATTCAGGCACACTAAGTGCACACGATCCTCCTGATCATATCATCATACATCAATGCATATATGTATAGATATATTACACACCAACATCATATAATTCAAATCACACAGTGAGCAATCTCACATTCTAACACCAAGTATAAACACATCCCACCACCCGGGGACACACCAACTAATTATCCTTTTAAAGTAGAATATTAAGGGATCACTTACTATCACCAAGTACACCAGTTAGGGCTGGAAATGAGTCGAGTCGAGTCGAACTCACCTCAGCTCGGCTCGACTCATTAAGAATTTTTCGAGTTCGAGTTCGAGTTCGAGTTCAACACGAACTTTTTTTAAGCTCAAACTCGACTCGTTATGAATTGTTTCGAGTTCGAGTTCGAGTTCGAGTTCAACACGAACTTTTTTTTAAGTTCAAACTCGACTTGTTATAAGTTCACGAACAGTTTGGTTCAACTCATTAGGATCAGCTCACATGATTCACGGGCTTAAAAACTATTTTTTTTAATATATATATATTTTAGTATATTTGACATTTTAAATAAATATATTTTTTTTAAAATAAAATATTAAAATAAAATAAAAATTATCATATTGAAATTTAACTTTATCTTCGAAATCTACTAATTCAAAACTTACACAACTTTCAAGAGATACATTTGAGAGTCTAATTCAAAAACTACTAAGTTGAAGATTAAATTTGTCTAAGATTTAGATTAAATATTTAAACCTAATCTTAAAGACAGTATAATTATTCTCATATGTAATCGAGTTAACTCATGAACCTAACGAGTCGAACTATGTAGAGTTCAAGTTCAGCTCATTTAGTTAACGAACTTAATTTTTCGCTCATACTCAACTCATTAGGTTCATGAACCTAGTTCAACGATCTAATTGTCGAATCGAATTTCGAACTATTTTCGAGTTGGTTCGGTTCATTGCCAGCCCTAACACCAGTTAAATTCCACAATCACCATTCTATCACTTCCTCAAGGTCAAAGGGATCACACAAGACCAAAACTCAAGGCCAAACATCACAAAAAGTCACATTCTGCTGTTACGCTCGCTGTTCCATTCGCCAGGCGAAGCCTCGCAGCGAATGTTCGCCAACCTTCCCCAGGCGAACCTGCTGGCGAAGCCCCATTCCACTATCGTGCATTCGCCAGGCGAAGGGATCATTCGCCAGGCGAACCTTCGCTGGCCACACTTGCCAGGCGAAGTTCCTACCCTTTCAGTCTGGGATTTAATTCAGAATTATTCGCTACCGTTCGCTCACCTTCGCCAGGCGAATACTCGCCCCTGTTCGCCAGGCGAAGCTTCGCCAACACTCGCCAGGCGAAGCCCAGCGAATGCTGCGAACCACCAAATTTTCCACTGCTCTGAAGTGCTACCAGAGCCAAATTCAAGCCTAACATTCCAACTCTAATTCTCATCCTATTCTCAGTATCAATAGTGCACGTAATTCAAACCAATCGCTCCCTAATCCATATTCCAGAATCAACACTTAAACATTCTATCAATACATCAAAAAGGTCACACAAAACTTTCCTAAAACCGTAAACCCAACCAATACCCCAAACTCACCAAAAACAACAATTCATCAACATCGACATATATCAATTCCTCATTGGTTTATCAAATACCAATTCTCAACATCAATTAACAATTATAGGCATGTCAACATAAAACTTCATACACCGATACATTCCTACGGGGTTAAGGAATCTCCACTACCCTATACATGTAAATACCATCCCAATCAAGTTTCTCCCCCTTACCTTGGTAATTGTTCTGATCGGTGGAAATCCTCCAAGTTTGGCCAATTTTGACTTTCCCTCTCCTCCTTCGTTCTTCGCTCTCTTTCCCGTTCTTGTCACTTCTATCGTCCTTTTCTCTTCTCACGTTCTAACTCCCCCTCTTATTCCTCTATTTTATTTTATATATTCTAATCCTAAGTAATAATAATAAAATATTACTAATAATACTGATAATATTCTAATACTATTAATAATAATAGTAGTAATAATAATATCATTATCTCACCAAAATCATAATAATATTAGTAATAATAATAAATATAATAATAATAATAATACCCCCATCAATATTACTATTATTCATTATATTATCATATTCACACCAAAAGACCACCAATAATCCTCCCATATTAGGGACACTCACCAAACATCATCCAACACACCCCCACCAAAGGGCACACCAACATATAATAATTAAAATAATAATAAAATGACTAAATAATTAAAATGGGTGTTACAACTCTCCCCCACTTTAATTATTTTCGTCCTCGAAAATTACCTGATGGAAATAGTTCCGGATACGCTTCTCGCATCCTACTTTCCAACTCCCAGGTCACACTGCCTCCTACAGCACCTCCCCAAGCTACCTTCACCAAAGGTATCTCCTTCCCTCGGAGCTGTTTCATCTTACGGTCCTCGATCCTCAACGGCATCGTCTCAACAGTAAGATTCTCCCGAACCTGAACATCATCTCTCTGAATCACATGAGATGGATCAGAAACATACTTTCGCAATTGTGACACATGAAACACATCATGTAAGTTCGACAATTCAGGCGGCAACGCCACCCTATAAGCCACAACACCAATTCTCTGCAAAATCTCATAAGGTCCAATAAACTTAGAATCCAGCTTCTTGAACTTCAATGCACGACCCACACCAGTCATCAGGTTAACTCTTAGGAATACGTGATCACCTACCCTGAATTCCAACTCTTTCCTCCGATTATCATGATAACTTTTCTGTCTACTCTGAGACACTTTCATTTTCTCACGAATCATCTGAATTGTCTCAGTAGTCTGCTGTACAATTTCTGGTCCAAGCACCACATTCTCACCAGTCTCATACCAACACAGAGGAGTCCTACACCTCCTCCCATACAAAGCTTCAAACGGTGCCATTCTGATACTCGAATGGTAACTGTTATTGTACGTGAACTCAATCAATGGTAAATGAGTATCCCACGCACCACCATTTTCCAACACACAAGCTCTCAGCAAATCCTCAAGTGACTGAATAGTCCTTTCTGACTGACCATCAGTTTGCGGATGATAAGCTGAACTCAACTTCAACTTAGTTCCCAACGCTTCCTGTAAGCTCTTCCAAAATTTTGAAGTAAACCTCGGGTCTCTATCCGACACAATACTGGACGGAACACCATGTAACTTTACAATTACTCGAATATAAATCTCCGCCAGCTTCGTCAACGGGAAACTAATATTGATTGACACAAAGTGTGCAGACTTCGTCAATCGATCCACAATCACCCATATAGCATCAAAACTTCTCGCCGTATTCGGAAAACCTGTAACAAAATCTATAGTAATGCAATCCCATTTCCAAACCGGAATCTCTAATGGTTGCATAAATCCAGAAGGTCTCTGGTGTTCCACCTTCGACTTCTGACACGTCAAACCGGCATACACAAATTGAGTAATGTCTCTTTTCATACCAGACCACCAAAATAATTTCTTCAAATCATGATACATCTTCGTAGCTCCCGGATGGATACTCAAACTACTACGATGTCCTTCACTTAAAATTGACTTTTTCAATTCTTCATCATATGGTACACAAATCCTGCCTCTAAATCTCAACACACATGTACTATCCAATTTAAAGTTACTATCGGAGTTACTTTCTACTCCAGGCATCAAATCCACTAATTTCACATCCAACTTCTGATTCTCTCTAATGGTATCCAAGAAGTCATTATTCACCTGTAACATGCCCAACATTACACTATCTGCAGTAGTCTCACAAACCATACTCAAATCTCTGAACTGTTCAATTAACTCAATTTCTTTCACCATCATAACCGACATATGAATTGCTTTCCTAATCAAAGCATCTGCCACTACATTGGCCTTTCCTGGATGATAACTTAAACTGAAGTCATAATCCTTCAAAAATTCCAACCATCTCCTCTGCCTCATATTTAACTCTTTCTGATCAAACAGATATCTCAGACTCTTGTGATCACTGAACACTTCAAATCTCGAACCATACAAATAATGCCTCCAAATTTACAACACAAAAACAACCGCAACCAATTCGAGATCATGAGTAGGGTAATTTCGCTCATGCACTCTCAGTTGCCGCGAAGCATATGCTACTACCTTACCATTCTGCATAAGAACTCCGCCTAATCCCATCTTAGACGCATCACAGTACACCACAAATGGTTCACTCGGAGTCGGCGACACTAACACCGGTGCCGTAGTCAATTTCTTCTTCAGCTCTTCAAAGCTTTATTCACAAGCAACATCCCATATAAAAACTTGGTTCTTCCTCGTCAACTGAGTCAATGGCAACGCCAAATTAGAGAACCCTTCAATAAACCTGCGGTAATAACCAGCCAAACCCAAAAAGCTTCTAATCTCCGTTGCTGTCTTCGGCGGTTCCCACTGCAACACTGCACTCACTTTCGACGGGTCCACCGCTATACCATCACCAGATATTACATGTCCCAAGAAACTCACCGTCTTCATCCAAAAGTCACACTTCGACAGTTTAGCAAACAACTTATTATCCTTCAGCACCTGCAAGGCAATTCTCAGATGTCCTGCATGCTCTTCATCAGACTTAGAATAAATCAATATATCGTCAATAAATACATCAATGAACTGATCCAAATAATAATGGAAAATTCTGTTCATATACTCCATAAACACTCTCGGTGCATTAGTCACTCCAAAAGGCATTACAGCATATTCGTAATGTCCATATCGAGTCCTAAAAGCAGTCTTCTGAATATCACCTTCTTTTACTCTGATCTGATGGTAGCCCGATCTCAAGTCGATCTTAATGAACACTCGAGCACCCACCAGCTGATCCATCAAATCATCAATCCTAGGTAGAGGATACTTATTCTTAATAGTCACTTTATTCAACTGACGGTAATCGAAGCACAGACGCATACTACCATCCTTCTTCTTCACCAATAACACTGGAGCTCCCCATGGCGACACACTTGGCCTAATAAACTTTCTATCCAACAACTCTCCAATCTGAGATTTCAACTCAGCCAACTCTACTGCAGACATCCTATACGGCGCCATAGAAATAGGTCTCGTACCAGGAACAAGGTCAATGCTAAATTCAACTTCTCGCGTCGGCGGCAATTCCGTAATGTCGTCAGGAAACACTTCCGGAAATTCATTCACTACTGCCAATTCCTCCATTGACGCTTTTCTATCCACCGATAATGGTGCAAATAAAGCAAACACTTTGGCTTCATCTTCCAACAAAGTCCTCAATTCTTTACTAGACAAAGAATCTGCCAAAGCTTCTTCTTCTGGAGTCAGGAACAACAATTCCTTCCGAAAACAATCGACGTAGACTCGGTTGAACTCTAACCAGTTCATACCCAGAATAACATCCAAATTACCAAGTGGTAGACAAATCAGATCCACTCCAAATTCTCTACCGAAAATAGTCAGCGGACACTTCAAACACACTAAAGAAGTAGTCACTGAACCAATCGAGGGTGTCTCTATAGTCATTCGTCCCTCAAGAGTAGACGGCACCAATCCTATCTTCTTCACACAATCAACAGAAATAAACGAGTGGGTTGCACCCGTATCAATAATAGCAGTCAAAGGAATATTATTGATAATACAAGTACCTTTGATAACATGCTCATCACTGACGGCTTGAGTCCCTGCCAAAGCAAACACTTTCCCACCAGCCAGAAACGCCTGAGACTTCTTCGGCTTCTCACAATGGGTACTGATGTGACCCTTCTCACCACAGTTATAACAGGTCGGCATAGTAGCTCTGCAATCAGCTATCACATGACCTGGATTCCCACACTTAAAACACTTCTTTACTTCATTAGGACAATCATTAGCACGGTGTCCCATGCCACCGCACCGAAAACATTTCCCATCAGCAGAGGTTTTTCCCTCTCTGGTCTTCTTATCAACAACAACTTTATGCTTTCCCTTATCACCAACAACACTATAAGGAGCACCACTGAACCTCTGCTTACCCTTACGGTCATTAACAGCTTTGTAGTGCGCAATCCTTGCCCGGTTGTCATTATCATAAATTCTGCTTCTGCTTACCAGCTCAGGATAACTCCTGATCTTCTGACAAGCAATCCCCAACTTAATCTCTGGACGCAGTCCATTCTCAAACTTTAAACACTTAGAAGTCATCGCCCCCTCAATATTGTAGTGAGGACAATACTGCACCAGCTCCTTAAACTTAGCAGCGTACTCTGCTACAGTCATACTACCCTGCTTCAGCTCTAAGAATTCAATCTCCTTAGCACTTCGAACATCTTTCAGAAAATACTTTTCCAGAAAACCTTTCCGAACCACCTCCCAAGTAATGGCAGTTCCAGCAGCTTTCAATCTTTGGCGACTGTTGTCCCACCAAGCTTCAGCCTCGCCCTCCAGCATGTGAGTGCCAAACCCCACCTTCTGCTCATCATTACAATCCATAGTCCTGAAAATTTTCTCAATTGCCTTCAGCCACTTCTGTGCAGCTTCAAGATCCAGAATTCCTCCTTCAAACATCGGCGGCTTGTTGCTCCGAAACTGTGCCAATCTTCTAAATTGGGCATCCGCAGCTGGGTTCTGATTAGCAACTGCCTGCGCCATCGCTTGCATAGCAGCAGCCAAAGCAGCATCGTTTCTTCCTGCCATACTGCTCAACAATAACAACACCAGGTTAAACAATACACAATCTCTATCCTAAGGGACAGACTCAACTCGACTCAACAACACTGGCCGGACGGACCAACCTGCTTTGATACCAATTGTAACACCCCACTTCCCAAAACAATTAAAATGTAAACATTATAAATAAACATCAGAGTTTTCTCCCCAAGTGGGATATCACATAACAAAGCCAACAATTCCTTATAAAAAAGGTTTTCTCCAAAATACAGCGGAAATAATAAAATAGTAAAATCCAACAAAGTTTTGATACGTTCATAGGAAATAAAATACAAGTTCAACAGAAGGCAACTAAAAACACCCAAGTCCCGTACTACGTATCAGAGCATCCTTGACTCGACTGGCACACCATAATCCAAGTTAGCTAAGTACTTGGATCATCTGTACTTCCGGAGAAGCACAGACCATAACAACAACAAAGGGGTGAGAAAACATGATTAAAATATGTTGGTAATTTAATACATGCAAATAAAGTAGTAAAACACACCAATATTCACCCCACAACACCAATCATCGAACCTAATGTTCAAATTACAATATAACATATTATAATGCAAATATGCAACTCAACACCATGCATGCGGTACCGACTCATTGGTTCATTCAATCGAACCCTCGACAGATCACTTACGCTCCTACTGAGATATGATCTATCTCCGACAGATCACTTACACTCCTACTGAGATATGATCTATCCCCACCATTCTCCACGAAGGAGTACGGATGAATCACTTACGCTCCTACTGAGATATGATTCATCCCCCCAAACACCATCATATGCACAACACCAATGCACAATAATTATATTCAGGCACACTAAGTGCACATGATCCTCCTGATCATATCATCATACATCAATGCATATATGTATAGATATATTACACACCAACATCATATAATTCAAATCACACAGTGAGCAATCTCACATTCTAACACCAAGTATAAACACATCCCACCACCCAGGGACACACCAACTAATTATCCTTTTAAAGTAGAATATTAAGGGATCACTTACTATCACCAAGTACACCAGTTAAATTCCACAATCACCATTCTATCACTTCCTCAAGGTCAAAGGGATCACACAAGACCAAGACTCAAGGCCAAACATCACAAAAAGTCACATTCTGTTGT
Source organism: Lathyrus sativus (assembly GCA_963859935.3). Classification (NCBI taxonomy): domain Eukaryota; kingdom Viridiplantae; phylum Streptophyta; class Magnoliopsida; order Fabales; family Fabaceae; genus Lathyrus; species Lathyrus sativus. The sequence continues at coordinate 20,717 of CAWUDS030001295.1, read as the reverse complement.
TACGCTCGCTGTTCCATTCGCCAGGCGAAGCCCCGCAGCTAATGTTCGCCAACCTTCGCCAGGCGAACCTGCTGGCGAACCCCCATTCCACTATCGTGCATTCTCCAGGCGAACCTTCGCTGGCCACACTTGCCAGGCGAAGTTACTACCCTTTCAGTCTGGGATTTAATTCAGATTTATTCGCTACCGTTCGTTCACCTTCGCCAGGCGAATACTCGCCCCCGTTCGCCAGGCGAAGCCCAGCGAATGCTGCGATCCACCAAATTTTCCACTGCTCTGAAGTGCTACCAGATCCAAATTCAAGCCTAACATTCCAACTCTAATTCTCATCCTATTCTCAGTATCAATAGTGCACGTAATTCAAACCAATCACTCCCTAATCCATATTCCAGAATCAACACTTAAATATTCTATCGATACATCAAAAAGGTCACACAAAACTTCCCTAAAACCGTAAACCCAACCAATACCCCAAACTCACCAAAAACAATAATTCATCAACATTGACATATATCAATTCCTCATTGGTTTATCAAATACCAATTCTCAACATCAATTAACAATTATAGGCATGTCAACATAAAACTTCATACACCGATACATTCCTACGGGGTTAAGGAATCCCCACTACCCTATACATGTAAATACCATCCCAATCAAGTTTCTCCCCCTTACCTTGGTGTCGCTTGCGCGAAAATAAGGTGCCGGCATGACAGAAGAGTCGCCACCTTTCGTTATTTATCCCTCAGAGCGGGAAAGGAAACGATCGGAAAAACCTGACGAAAAAGGGTAAGACAAGGTCGTCGCAACCATTGTCTGGGTTCGGGAGTCGGTTACGCAAGGGGAAGGTATTAGCACCCCTCACGTCCGTCGTACTCGACGGGATCCACGCTTGTTTGTTTACTTGGACGGGTTGGTTTTATTCTATCTACCTATCAAGGCTGGCTGAAAAAGAAAAGAAAAATGACTCGGCAAAGCGTCGCACTTTATGCCTACGTATTCTCATCAGAGAATGAGAAATCAGAGTCAACGTAGTTCGGCCTACGAAGGGTTATGGGGAAAGGTTGAAGGTTTCTCGCTAGGACATCGCATCCTATGCCTACGTACTTCCACACTGTATGGAAGATCAGAGCAAGCTTAGTTCGGGAAACTACGAATTATCTCCTGACAGAAGTGTTTTTTTATTGTGTTTGCGATTTCAACCGCACTAGAGACTATGACCTGAGAGTGAATGCGTCGCATGTCACCCAAAGGGTACCATACTAAACATCCAATCTCAGATAGCTTAAGGCTCGTAACGTACGAAAGAAATCATTCATGATTACTGTATCTTAAACTGCTTTGAGATGAGAAGAGAACAGGCCCAACTAGGAGGGAGACTATCAAGTCCTACTGTTATCATGCCATGGATTCATCCTATGGTTGAGGTTTGAACAGGGAACTCCTAGAAGTTGTCATGCATAGGTTTCAACATAAAAGTCTATCATCAAATCCTTATCAAAGGAAATGAGAGTCCTAAGGGATCATGTCAATGATACACCAAAACAGACAAAGCATCAGCTTAACAGTAAAATGCATGCAATGCAAGTGAGGGAGGAAATGTGTGTGGGGCTTCAGCCTCCACAAGCTCGTCTCGACCTCAAGCCAGTCATGAAATAACAGTAATCATACTGAAAAATAAGCAACATGCTATCAAGCAATGAACAAATAAAAGAGGTGAAGAGCCATCAGGCAAACAAACCACATGCTTGAGAAAGGAATCATTCAATCTAATCTCTAATCCTAACCCTAAAACAGAATCCTGATCAAATCTAAACAAAGCCTTAAAGCAAAACCCTAATCATAAGGAATCAATCCCAGTCTTCAAGCTTCAGGACAAGCTTACCAAAGAAAGGGAGCTAAGTAGGCAGACTCATAGTGTCTTCCTCAGGAAAGCACTAGGAGGCTTGTACTCAGGAATCGTATCCTATGTGGCTCAACAGCTGTGATCAGTTTACATTCCTCCTCAGGAGAAACTAAACTCACATGAAGGCTCCAACATCACTGGATACTTGAGAAATCCTACATGAACTAGTGGAACTAAGTGAATAGACCCATAGGACCTTCCTCAGGAAAGTACTAGGAGGCTTCCACTTAGGAGTTGTATCCCATGTGGCTCAACAACTGTGATCAGTTTACATTCCTCCTCAGGAGAAATTAAACTCACATGTTGGCTCCAACATCATTGGATACTTAAGAAATCCTAGACGAACTAAGGGAACTAAGTGAACAGACCCATAGGACCTTCCTCAGGAAAGCACTAGGAGGCTTGTACTCAGGAATCGTATCCTATGTGGCTCAACAGCTGTGATCAGTTTACATTCCCCCTCAGGAGAAACTAAACTCACATGAAGGCTCCAACATCACTGGATACTTGAGAAATCCTACATGAACTAGTGGAACTAAGTGAATAGACCCATAGGACCTTCCTCAGGAAAGTACTAGGAGGCTTTCACTTAGGAGTTGTATCCCATGTGGCTCAACAACTGTGATCAGTTTACATTCCTCCTCAGGAGAAATTAAACTCACATGTTGGCTCCAACATCATTGGATACTTAAGAAATCCTAGATGAACTAAGGGAACTAAGTGAACAGACCCATAGGACCTTCCTCAGGAAAGTACTAGGAGGCTTCCACTTAGGAGTTGTATCCCATGTGGCTCAACAACTGTGATCAGTTTACATTCCTCCTCAGGAGAAATTAAACTCACATGTTGGCTCCAACATCATTGGATACTTAGGAAAGAGGTGAGAAGAAAGAATGAAAGTCATTCATAGTGCCTTCCTCAGGAAAGTACCATGAATTCCCCTCAAACTTCAGGATCTCAAACCTCACAGACAGGGAATAAGCTCCAACCTCTGGGTCTCTGGGTCTTGATCTTCAATCTTCTCCTTCATCATGCTCTTCAACAAGATCTTCAAAACAAACTAAACCCCACAACAAATTCCCAAAATAAACCCCAGAGGCAGACAGATAACCACAGAACAGTCAATACAATCAGTCCTACTTCAGAAAATACCTAAAAATACTAAAGCAAGAGGGAAAAATCTAATAATCACTCAAAAGGGTCTATAACATCTACCCATAACATCCATATACGCCCATCCCCAAAAATCAAGACAAAACTCTCTAAAGAAAATGAACTATTTCTCCTATGCATAACATAAACCCTAATTAGGATACCCTAATGCTAGCCTAATTAAACTAATCAAATTTTAATTTAAAAATCAAGAATTAAATCCCATGGGGAACTATGATTCAATATCTAATCACACCAAAAAGAATGAATAAAAAATACTAAGGGAAGGTCCTAAAAGAAATTCTACAAAATGGAGTATCAAACTAAACCATATAAAAAGCTACTTAAAAGAATAATATTCTAAAAATATTAAAAGAAAATAAAATGCCAATTTTATTTATTTATAATTTTCTTGACAGAATTATGAGCATGTAGAAAAAACAAGAATTGAAAAATATTAATTTTTGGATTTTATATGATTTATTTACAAACAAGAAAATATGAAAGAAATTAAAAATCAAGGAATTAGAATAAATGGGATGGGGGGTGAGAAAAGTAATGATATCTAGTTCATATGCGCTTATGGGCCAAATTCTGGGGGTGTGAGGAGCGTTTTGGGTTAAGCCCATGCGTTTCAGAAATTAATTAGACAAATCACAAGAAAATAGAAACGACAGCGGTGCAAGAAGTAACAGATAATAGTTTAAAATTGGACTTGGGCCGCGAGTGGGGTGGGGAAAGCAAAACGGTAACTAAGCCCAGGATGGACACTTAAGTGAAACGCGGTGTTTTGGCCGCAGACTTTCCCTCTCATTTTCTTTTGAATCGTGGCCATCGGATCCCTCTCTCAGTCAATGGTCCATGCTTGCATCCAACGGCGCTGGACTTGTCTTCAACCTTGGGTTCTTTCTAGGGTTTGTAATACCTCCATGCACGAGCTTCATTATCAGACTTTCATCAACTCATTCTCCCTCGTTTCTCAATGAAAATCAAATCCCTAAAGAGCAAAAATGCTCTACTTTCCAAGCAGAATACAACCATGGTTATAGTTCTTATCAAAGCCCACTCAAGCATCAAACCCGATACCCCCACCTCCATGAATACTCCAACCTCGAGCTTAACATCTTTCCAGTTTCTTGATACTATCATGCTCAGCACATGGCCCTGATGATTTTAAGCTATTAATCTTGTATTAATATTCACTGCAACCCGAGTTCTTGTTCAATAAAGAATTGATGTTCAATATCCAACCTTCATAGAATGCGCTCTAAGTCTCTAGATTTGTTCTCCTAATGGTCACTAATCACTTTACGCTAACCACCTAATCTAATGATGAATAAATAAAGAGTTTCAAGGGCTTTTGCAAAACCTGTTCTTGATGATGGCAATGGTGGTTATCCTTCAATCCAGCTCTTGTCACTTACTTCAAAGGATCTCCAATGGATGTTGAGCCTTCTGTATGCACTAATTCTTTATAACACCCTTTGAATCACTCTAGCCACTTCTTCATGCAACTTGGAGGGAAGACTTGGATCACACGAAACAGCCACTAATTCCACTAGTTCTTGCTGGCTTCTTACTCCATGATGATGGTAGAAGATGATTGTAACAAGAAATTTGGTAGTTGATGAAGTTTAGATGAAGTTTGAAATCAAAATGCAATTTGGAGTGATGGAATCAAACTATGGTTTGCAAGCACAATGAATCACCAACCCTGCCATGGATCAACTCTAGGGCATTTATAGAGAAGGATGGAAGTGTGTAGAAGCTTGTAGAAGATTCCAAGAAGTTTCTAGAATGTATCATGCAATGAGATTTTGATTTTTCCATATTTAGTAATTCTCATGCAAACTCATGATAAGCCATGTATTTCCACTTAATATCTCCTTAAATGAGTAATTGGTATGAGAACAAGGCATTTCAAACCCTTATGTAGCATTTTCTCACCTTCTCTTTTGGTGCCTTAAAATGCAAGAAACAAATTTACAAAGCAACTCCAATTTTTAAGCCTAAACTCAAAAATGTGGATAAACCATTGTTTTTAAAATTATTTTTGGATTCAAAATGACATATTGGATGACCTATTTTGGATTTGTACATCTCCCAAACCAATTTCCAACTTGGATCCATTTAACTTATAAGTCATTTTTAGGTCATTTTCAACCAATCTTGTAAATCCTTGCTACAAGCTTTTTCAACAATTCATGACCACTTTTCTAGGCTTAAAATCCCATTTTGAACAACTTTGATGTTTTGAGTTTTTTCATTTGAGGCTTGGAAATAGGAGATATGGCCTTTGCTTAAAATGACCTATAACTTCCAAATGACCAAAATACCCCTGTCTTGTTCAAACCATAAGTTGAGTTCTACAAATCCTATCAAGGACTTATAGTACTATATAGAAAGCTAAGAAGATTCTATTCAACATTCATGTTGACCAAGAGATCATAGGAATCATCCTATTAGGGCAAAAGTTGTCTGCAAGCTGGGTGACTTTCAAGGACCCAGATTCACACACCTCAGCTGACCTATAATTTGTCAAAACCATAACTTGAGCTCTACATATCCTATCAAGGACTTCTACCACTCAAATTAAAGCTAATAACAATCTATACAACATTCATGTTGTGGGGAAGATGAGATATCAATCACATCTTGATCTAAAACTGCCTGGAAGATAGGGATCAAATTAGGGTTTATTCACTGACAATCCTTGGAAACCCTAACTCAACACTTCTCAAACTCCTCAATCATGATGAGTTGGTCTAGGAATCATCTTTATAACATATCCATACATCATTCCATTATCTCATGGCCCTTGGATTAGGTCTCAACCTTCTCCAAATCTTCAGCTGATCTAGGATTGACCCAGTCAAACCCTAATTCTACCATTCATGGTTGAATCTTCTGAATTCTTGCATAATGACCTCTCTGGGCTTCATGATGGCTTTCAAGACATCTCATTGGATTTATCAAAGCTTCAAGTTCATTCTCAAAGTCTCAGAATCATCTGAGGAGCTCCCACAACTCTCACGTTATGAGACACACAACCTTGGTTTCAACCAATTTCTCTGAGGATCTCTTGAACTTTCTGATGAAGGTATCAAGATTCAAACACTTGATGGATGAATAAACGTTGGTCAAATTTTGGGGTGCAACAGCTGCCCCTATTCAAACGGCTTGAACCTGACTGGGTGAGAAGCGAACGGCTCTCAGCCAATCAAGGTGCGAGACGATTGAATACCGGTAAACCCGAAAATTTGCCAACTGCTCGACTCTTCGAATACTGCAATACTAGCCGCACGGCAACTAGCTGGAGAAATACTGATCTGACACCGCCGTGAGTTATCCACATTGAATCATCATCAGACAACCAAAACACCCAACATTACCGCTGGAAGACTAAACCACCTGACATCACCGTCAGAAGTAGACAAAATTCTGAGGAACACCCAACATCGTCGGTGGAACACCAAATCACCTGACATCACCGTCATAAACAACCATAACTCGGGGAAACAAACATCCAATATCGCCGCCGGAGAACTAAATCTGACATCGCCGTCGGGCAATCAAAATACCCCGCATCGCCGCTGGAGAACTGAATCTGACATCGCCGTCGGAAACAAACATCACTCTGAGAGACACTCGACATCGCCGCCGTTCAAACATCATCTCTGCTGAGGATTTAAAGAGTCTGAACTTGCCGTCAAACAAACATTCAACCTCGCCGCCGAACAAACATCATCTGACCTCGCCGTCAAAACAAACATTCAACCTCGCCGTCGAACACAAACACTGAACAATTCTGACCTGGGGTTCACCCCTGGTAAATGGAACAAAAGGTACACTTGCGTATTTGAAACTACTCCGCTGGGAATGAGAGACTCAACCAAGCACACTCTGATCTGGGGTTCACCCTCAGAACCATAACGAACATCCGAATACTACTGCATACTGAACCCACCATAGAACTTCAACATCAAAGCTATATGAACCCCTGGCCCCTGGCCACTTCCAGCTTCAGCTAGAAAAGATCTTCAAGTGTTTCTGAAGATAAGCATCCTTGGCCTCCAAGGATATAAGCTTTGCTCGTCGGCAACTCTGCAGGAGGTATCTTCGACTTCAGTCTGAAGAAAGTGATCCTTGGCCTTCAAGGATACATGGGTCTGCCTTCAGGCAACTCCGCCTCTACTATAGAGCATCTGTGACTTCAGTCAGGGATATACTTCGGCCTTCAGTCCGAAAAATGAATCCTAGGTCATTCATGACCTTGGGGATAACCTTGCCCTCAGGCACCTTCGCTTCAGCTTGGGAAATCTATGACTTCAGTCAGAGAAGTGGTATCCTGAGCCATTCATGACTCTACGGGGATTCAAACACTTTGTCTTCAGGAACAACTCCGCTTCAGCTGGAGAAACATCTTCGACTTCAGTCGGAAGAAAAACTATTCGCTTGATCGCGATCAATCATCACCTCAGGATAACTGACTTGGTCTTCAGGCCAACACGGATCCTTGCACACAAAAGCTGCATCTACAAACTTTTGAACTCTGTCTTCAGATAAACGTTGATTCATCAACAAGGAAATTCGAATCCACAGGAACATTCTGGTATCGCCTTCAGGCGTTTGCGACGTCAATCTTCAGATTAGACATCATTGTTGGAGCAAACATATCACACTGCTAGGGACTTCAAGAATCATCTTGAACAAACAACTCCGTCGGGTACCTCCGGGAATCATCCTGAACTGCTGACCTTTCTGGAGACTTTATTCTGCTAGGGATTCCAGGGATCTTCCTGGGCAACTCTTGCTGGGGACGCAAATGGGGAGCTCAAGAATCATCCTAAGCAAACAACTCGGGAAACTGCGCTGAGGTCTTAAGAATCATCTTAAGCAAATGACCCTGCTGAGGAATTCAAGAATCATCTTGAACAGAAGACTTCGCTGGGGATCTCAAAAATCATCTTGAGCGAGCGACTGTGGGGATTACACCGGGGTCTTAAGAATCATCTTAAGAAAGCGACCTCGTTGGGGAGAATATCAGGAATCGTCCTGAGCAACTGATCCTTCGGCCGAACACCTGTAACACAAGAATGATAATAACCTAGATCATGTTCATGATGCATATGCTTCGGTGCCATTCCCCACACGGTGGGAATGCTATGCGTTTATGCTAAATGCTATGCAATCATGCACAATGATGCGATCCCGCCAGCAAAATAAATGCCGAAGGGGAAATCCTCCTGTCAAGGAGAAAGAACTACTCAGATAAAGGAATCATCCTGCTGAGGAGAACGTGGACACGCCAATATCAATCGGACTCTGTCTGGGGAATTGATCTTCCGTTGACTGCTGCAGGGGAAACAACTTCAGTTGACTGCTGCAGGGGAACGAAGCTCTATGAGAACCTGGACCTGCTGATATCAATCGCGAGAATAAACCGCGGGGCCTTCTCGGCCACTCTTCTGGGATGACAACTCTGTGGGGAAACAACTTCAGCTGCTCCACACTCCACTGGGGAAGGAGAAGTCATTCTACTTCGGGAGAGAATACGACTCTGGTGGGGAATCTCAATTCCGCGGGAGACTTCAGTCTGGCACCATCAGTTACTGCATCCTTCGGCATGCGAACAGCTTCCTACAAGACTTGCACTTGTGACCCGGTGCTGGGAGAGACACCTGCTTCGGCGACTTTACTGGGGAAACACGAGCTTCGGCACCCGAACATTTCTACGAAATCTGCACTTGTGACCCGGTGCTGGGGGAACGAGCTTCGGCCCTCGACTCAGCTGATGAGGTGACGTTCCCTCAGGATGCGTCTGCTTGGGGAAGAGAATCACCTCTGCCTGGGGAGACATATCAATGCTCACTATCTTGCGTTCAGATTCTACGGAGGAGAGACCACTGAACTCTGCTGGAGAAGGAGGGCTCGCCCTGCTTCGGGGATGCGCACAACACACTGTCTGAAAGGTGCTACACCTGCAACAACATAAACAAACAGACAAGATACCCTCCTCAAAGGGTCTATCAAGGTTATTATCTCGTGACAATATTCAGGTAATTAATTGTTTCAACAATCAATGGGCCTAGGCCCGTAAGTTTATGTATGCGTATTTTATCAAAAACATCGGCGTTTTCATTCGCAAACAAAACAGATAAATGCTAAACAGGCAAGCAGAATTGCTGAGTAATAGGCATTTTATTGATGGTGAACCCCTCAATGGGCAAAAATGTTTTACAACAGAGGCAAGCTCCTGGAATGAGGAAGCCGCGCAAAAAAATAAAACATAAATATACATCAGTATATACAAATGTCGACAACGAGGCGTAGACGAACACCATGAGTTGATCCCTCTAAGACCCACTCGACTTCGATACTTCTCCGACGCTCCAGCTTCGGAAGAGATTGATTCAGATAAACGGCCCTCAGGTCCTCCAAATCACTAAACAATGAAAGTCCACACGCGGAACGCAGTCATTTGCTTATTCAAATCCCTAACTTTTGCATGAACCGCCCTTTACGAGTTTTCAGTTCACCGGGATACCCTTTTTTGCCGAAGCCTCCCAGTGTAGGTTTTCGACTTCGCGGGTGTACATTGTTTTCAATATATCCCTAATTTTTGCCCGAACCTTTTATTCTGTTTTTGGTTCGCCGGGATGCCCCTTTTTTGCCTGGACTCTTTCTTTTTTGTCCAGCGGGTCTCTTTTAAGCAAAGTATTTTTTAACTGCGTCCGCGTTCACCGGGGATGCAAAATCTTCACCATCCATCGTGGATAACAACAAAGCTCCTCCTGAGAAGACCTTGCTGACGACATACGACCCTTCGTAATTCGGAGTCCACTTGTCCCGGTGATCGGAGTGTGGCGGAAGAATCTTCTTCAGGACGAGATCACCCGTCTGAAAGCTTCTAGGACGCACCTTCTTATCATAAGCTTTCTTCATTCGGCTCTAGTACAGGCGACCAAATGCAATCAATGCTAACCTCTTCTCGTCCATCAGGCTGAGTTGGTTCAAGCGATTCGTAATCCATTCTGCCTCGTCGAGTTTCACATCAACCAAAACTCGCAAAGAAGGAATCTCCACTTCTAACGGTAGGACAACTTCCATACCGTACACCAAGGAGAAAGGAGTTGCCCCGGTCGACGTACGCATCGTCGTACGATAACCGTGCAAGGCAAACGGCAGCATCTCGTGCCAATCTTTGTAGGTCACAACCATCTTCTGAACAATCTTCTTGATGTTCTTGTTGGCGGCTTCAACGGCGCCATTCATCTTCGGCCGGTAAGGAGATGAGTTGTGGTGTTAAATCTTGAAGCTCTGGCACAGCTCCTTCATCATCTTGTTATTCAAATTCGAACCATTATCAGTAATGATCCGCTCGGGAACTCCATAACGACAGATGATGTCCCTCTTTATGAATTTAGCTACCACCTGCTTGGTCACATTAGCGTACGAGGCTGCCTCCACCCATTTGGTGAAGTAGTCGATGGCTACCAGAATGAAACGATGACCATTGGATGCAGTGGGCTCGATCTTGCCTATCATGTCGATGCCCCACATGGAGAACGGCCACGGGGAGGACATGACATTCAACGGGCACGGCGGCACATGAACTTTGTCAGCATAAATCTGACATTTATGACATTTCTTCGCGAATCTGAAGCAATCCGACTCCATAGTCAGCCAGTAATATCCTGCTCTTAGGATCTTTCTTGTCATGGCGTGCCCGCCGGCGTGCGTACCAAATGTGCCCTCATGGACTTCTTCCATGAGCATACTCGCCTCTTTCTCATCTACACATCTGAGTAGCACGAGATCGTGGTTTCTCTTATACAACACTCCATCAGGATTGAGATAAAAGTTTCCATATAGCCTCCTCAGAGTCTTCTTATCCTGGGTTGACGCGCCCGCAGGATACTCCTTAGTCATAAGGAAGGTCCGGATGTCGTGGAACCATGGCTTGCCGTCGGCGGCATCCTCGATTGCAAAGACAAACGCCGGTCTGTCAAGACGCGAAAGCACAATTCTTGGAGCCTCATTCCAAAAATTGACTTTATACATTGAAGCCAACGTGGCTAAGGCATCAGCCATCTGGTTTTCAGCCCTGGGTACATGATGAAGTTCCACTCGATCAAAGAAAGGAAGCAGCCTCCTGGCATAATTCATGTACGACACCAAATTCGCTTGACGAGTTTCCCACTCCCCTTTAATTTGATTGATTACAAGAGCTGAGTCGCCATATACGTCTAGATTCTTGATTCTCAAATCAATTGCCTCTTCTAGACCCATAATACATGCTTCATACTCTGCTTCATTGTTGGTAACTGGAAACGTCAGTCGTGCAGTAAACGGAATGTGGGATCCGTGAGGAGTCGTGATGATAGCCCCGATACCACTTCCATAGGAATTAACCGCTCCATCGAATATCAATTTCCACTGGGACTTCCTATCTGGCCCCTCATCGGGCAATGGCTCATCGCAGTCCTTCGCTTTGAGAAACATAATATCCTCGTCAGGGAATTCGAACTTCATCGGCTGGTAGTCTTCGATTGGCTGTTCGGCAAGGTAATCAGACAATACGCTTCCCTTGATGGCTTTCTGGGAGACGTACTAAATATCATATTCTGTTAACACCATTTGCCATCTGGCAATCCTGCCCGAAAGAGCCTGCTTCTCGAAGACGTACTTGATCGGATCCATCTTCGAAATTAGCATAGTGGTGTGATTGAGCATATACTGTCGTAGACGTTTGGCAGCCCAAGCTAGCGCACAACACGTCTTCTCCAGCATCGAGTATCGAGATTCACACTCAGTGAACTTTTTACTCAAATAATAAATGGCATGCTCCTTTCTGCCCGTCTCGTAGTGCTGACCGAGAACACACCCCATACTATTCTCCAGAACCGTCAGGTACATAATCAATGGCCGTCCAGCCACTGGGGGTATCAAGATTGGAGGTTCTTGAAGATACTGCTTTATTTTGTCGAATGCCTTCTGGCAATCCTCATTCCAAGTAATCGCCTGATCTTTCTTTAAAAGTTTGAACATCGGTTCACAAGTGGCCGTGAGCTGAGAGATAAACCTTGCAATGTAGTTTATTCGGCCCAAGAAACCACAAACTTCTTTTTCTGTTTTCGGCGCTGGCATTTTTTGAATAGCCTTTATTTTCGCAGGATCAACTTCAATACCTCGTTCACTAACGATAAACCCCAATAACTTTCCGGACCGCACTCCGAAAGTGCACTTGTTAGGATTCAGCCTCAGCCTGAATTTCCTAAGCCTCTCAAAAAGCTTCAATAAGTTGACCAGATGTTCTTCCTCCGTTTGGGACTTTGCAATCATGTCATCAACATAGACCTCTATCTCATGATGAATCATATCATGAAACAAAGTTACCATTGCTCGCTGGTAAGTGGCCCCTGCGTTCTTCAGACCGAAGGGCATTACCTTATAGCAAAATGTTCCCCAGGGGGTGATAAACGTCGTTTTCTCCATGTCCTCCGGTGCCATCTTAATCTGATTGTAACCGGAGAAGCCATCCATGAACGAAAACACGGAAAACTGGGCTGTGTTGTCAACCAACACATCGATATGAGGCAACGAGAAATCATCCTTAGGGCTCGCCCTATTCAAATCCCGATAATCGACGCACATGCGTACCTTACCGTCTTTCTTCGGTACAGGTGTAACACGGTGGGAGAACTGACTTTAAACAATGTTGCGGATAGCAAGAGTCGCCACCGACTTTTATTTTATCCATAAGGAAAGGTTATAAAAGAACAGGAAAGACCTTAGAGAATATTTTGGGTCCGGGGGGTAGGTTATGAAAAGGGAAGGTGTTAGCACCCTTTTCATCCATGGTTATCCATGGGCTCTTAGGTACTTAAGCTCACTTTTGAATTGTTTTGAAATTGTAGTGTGTGAATAGAAAATTTTCAGAATAGTTAATAAATAATCCATGTAAGGATGTGTTAAGAACTTGTTTGAAAACTTGTTGAAAATTTGTTTAAGTGCGAAACAGTTTTGAAGTGAGCAAGCACCTAGGAGTAACCTACCCTAATGTTTAAAGGTCTTTCTTATTCTTCATTCTTTCCTTTAGTAAGACTATCCCTACTATAATGGAGTAGGTAGTCCTTACTTTGGATGTTAAGGGGTATGTGAGGGACAATTTGACTTTGAAGGCCATTGTGGGATGTAATAAGCACATATAAGGGACCATCATCATTTTTCGAAAGGGACTTGATTCGTAAAGGCAACCATAAGGGACTTTGATGATTTTTTTATTTGAGGGACTTGCTTTATACACCCCACTTAACCATTATTCGTAGGCAACTTGAGGGATATCCTTAGGAAGTGAGACGGCGATTAAAATCGACTTACGTGTGTGACGTGTTTATTTTAATTATCTTTATTTAAAAGTGATCTAAATTTATTTTAATATTACATACATGTTGTTACACTCCCTAATTACTAACCATAATAATAATTAAATAATTAAACAACTTTACATCCAAGAAACAATTACAAAATAATAAGCAAAATAATTAAATAGCAAAGATAAATAAAATATAAATAAGCAATAATAAATAATAAAGGGGGTTAATTCTAAGTTTACTCGGCAAGACATCGCATCTTGTGCCTACGTATCCTTACGGGAGTGGAATCAGAGTAATCGTAGTTCCCCTCAATAGGGAGGTTAGAAACTTCTTGACTGTGGTCAAGGTCTCAAGGGGAATAAACGCATCTTAAGGACACGCTTACGTGGAGTGTAGAAACTCCAAATCTCTACGTTGAAATGTTAAGTTGTAATTAGGGTTAAATTAGGGATTCCACGGCGGGAAACCCTAAAATGAGCGCGGCGGCTCTTTGACCTAATGCTAAGGGTAAAATTGTAATTTTGCCTGCGGCGAGGCATTTGCGAAAATTAGGGTTTGTAGTTTGTAGTTTTGAGGATTTGAAATTGAATGTGTGAAGTTTTACGGACTATTGGCGCGGCGGCCAAACAGTTAGACCTAACCTTCGGATGTGTGCAATGTGACAGAAATAATAGTAAACGCGTGAGATAATTGAATCATGCAAACAGAGAGATAATGTCATAATTTAAACCATGCAAGCAGAAATTTAAAGGCAGAATTTAAAGAGCGATTGTTAAGTTCGCGAGGTTACATGAGAGGAGCAGATACAATATGATAATGAAATTTGAATTGAACAATGATAAAATAAAATAAATAACGGTTCTAGTTATTATTTTAAAAAAAAGATTTTAGTTATTATTTTAAATTTATCTAAAAAAAGTTTTTCTTAAAAATAATAGGTTTTCATATTAATTTGGAAAAGATGTTAATGTTATTTATTTTAAAAAAACAGATTTTTATATTATAACAAATTTTAATAAATTAATGATAACAATAATAATAATAATGGTAATAATAATGATAATAATGATAATAATAATAAATAATGATAATAATAATAATAATAATAATAATAATAATAATAATAATAATAATAATAATAATAATAATAATAATAATAATAATAATAATAATAATAATAAAGCAATAATGAATTTTAAATGTGCCAAATAACCCAACAATGTTGCTAACGCAGAAATGCGCTCATCGCAACCAGATCTAAATCGGACGAAACAAAATTTATCGCAAAGAAAAAGAAATTAAGCAAAAAATAGTATTATTGCTCACACAAAAATGCGATCATCGCAACCAGATCGAACTAACACAAATGTCACGCGTCATGCACACAAATGTGCAAACATCGTATCGACATAATTCGATCAAAAATCTTATATATATAAACTCTAACAATTTAAAAATTATATATATATAAACGTAACAGTAATAGATAAAGAAAAAGAAATAACGGTAATAGATGAAGAAAAAGAAATAACGGTAAAAGATGAAGAAAAAGAAACAACAGTAATAGATGAAGGAAAAGAAATAACGGTAAACGATGAAGAAAAAGAAACAATAGTAATGGATGAAGAAGAAAACTAAATAACGGCAAACGACACTCACTCCTCTTAGGTTTTTTTCATTCTCTCCCTTTTTCCAACAAGGCAACACACATATATATAGGGAACAAATTAGGGTTAACACCAAATTGTCAATAATGTCCCTAAAGCCCATTTTAAAGCCCAAACTAAATAATTAGTTAAGAAAAAATAAAATTTAAATAATTTAAAATAATTAAAATAAACTTAAAATAAAAACTAATAATCCTATTGATTCCTAAAATATTATAAAAAGAACAAAATTTTTTTCAATATTTTTTATTTTATGATTTTTTGGATATTTTTATGAATAATTTAGAAAAAAGTGAAAAAAATAATATTTTAAAAAATGATTTAATTAAAATACGAAAATAATAATTAAATAATAATAAAAAACTATTTTTGTTATTTTTTTAATGAAAGATAGAAAAATTTAGAGTAAAAATAATAAAAAACAAAAAAAAGTGACAAAGGTGAGATTCGAACTCTCAACCTCTCACACTCATAACTCCTTACACATGTCCTCCTGCCAATTGTGCCATTTTTACTTTTTAGAAAAAAAATGCATGTCATATGATATTTACCTGCAAAAAGTCAAACGACTACACAAATTTGTTAGTAATTGATTAAATGCAATGAAATGCGACGACAAATCTTAGGGCAAAATTTGGGGTATTACAGTTATTATGATAATATTTCTCACCCAACCTCTCTTTGATGTTGGCAAAAAAAAAATCATGAAGTTTGACTTTGGTTTGACCACAGTTGACCTCAATTTGACCTTTTAACTGCATTGACTGCTTTTGACTTATCTGATCATCTGACTGAGCAAACTTTTGAGAAAAGTCTTGAAACTTGACATGGGGGTTCTTATACACATATAAGATGTTATGAAGCTCGCTTGAAGTCTTGGAAGTCCATTTAGCCTGATTAAAGTCAAAACCCTAGTTTTGGATGCACTGCTCAGGAGGTGCATTGTCTGAGGGAATTGTCAACTCTTCTGACCAATTATGAATTTTGTGAACCTTGTGAACCTTCTTGGAACACAAAGTCTTGTATTGTGAGGGCAAATTTTGGGGTGCAACAGCTGCCCCTGTTCAATTTTCTGAAACCTGAGGGGTTAGATTGGTATATTTGCCAGTCGTAACCTAGAAGGTTGAAGGGGATTGAACACAAAAGCCCAAAAATTTGCACTCACCAGTGCATGGAGTGATATTGATGGTTGGTTGAACATGATTGAGTGGGCTTAAAGATGCCACTAGGGGAAAGTTCTTCAGTAGTATAATGAGAACTGTCAGGAGTCTGGAGTAATACTGATGTAACAGCATGTCTTCATGAGGATAGAGCAATCAATAATGATAACCCTAAAGCAGTCTTGAAGTGATAAATCTGACCTCAGGAGGATAGAGCAATCAATAGCTCTAAAGCAGTCTTGAAGTAATAATGGCTTCAGGAGGATAGAGCAATCAATAGCTCTAAAGCAGTCTTGAAGTAATAGAATGGCTTCAGTAGGATAGAGCAATCAACAGCTCTAAAGCAGTCTTGAAATAATAATGTGATATGTCTTCAGGAGGATAGAGCAATCAATAGCTCTAAAGCAGTCTTGAAGTAATGATTTCAGGAGGATAGAGCAATGGATAGCTCTAAAGCAGTCTTGAAATAATAATGTAATTTCAGGAGGATAGAGCAATGGATAACTCTAAAGCGGTCTTGAAATAATTAGATGGCTTCAGGAGGATAGAGCAATGAATAGCTCTAAAGCAGTCTTGAAGTAGTAATATGACCTCATGAGGATAGAGCAATGAATAGCTCTAAAGCAGTCTTGAAGTAATAGGATGATTTCAGGAGGATAGAGCAATCAGTAGCTCTAAAGCAGTCTTGAAGTCATGAGAGGCTATCAGGAGGATAAAATAACCCTGAGGTTACAATAAAGCAATCCCAAAGTAATAAGAAGCTCATCAGGAGGATAAAGTAACCCTGAGGTTACAATAAAGCAGTCCCAAAGATCATAAGATTGTTTGTTGGATAATTAACCTGAAAACAAGGTAGCATTCTGTATAACAACATTAGTTTATGCTTTATGTATGCATGTATGACATGATGCACTTAGGTAATGTACTATAGACATATATGTTATGGTATGATGTAAATGATGTATGTATGCTATGACACTGCTGGAAGTGTCTGGATATCCTTGTATAACAACTGCTGGCCAAGGAAAATAAATCCCGATTCGTTGTTGAAGAATATATAACCCTCCGTCTGCTGGGGATAACAAGGTATAGATAACCTCCCGTTGTTGGGGATAACAAGGTATAGATAACCTCCCGTTGTTGGGGATAGTAGGGTATAGATAACCTTCGTTTTCGTTTGATAGTAGGATAAGTATAACATCCCGTCTTCGTTCATCGTGCCCTTATTGGAAAGTAATTTCCTGTATATCCGTATGAGGATAAAAGAGATGGATATAAATTCCAGGGGAGATTAGACTTTGTGAAAATGGATTAGTCCTACTGATGGTTTGTAACTGTCTTGTAAAGATGAACCGGCGAAGCTTTGTTGAAATCCTTCCCTCGTTCGTCCTTAGTAAATACTATTACTGCATTTTCATGCATTTCTGGTAAACATCAATCATATTAAAAGCATACATGCATTTCTGGTAAACATCAATCATATTCAAAGGCATACATACATTCAAACACAACCAATGGACGTTTCGCTTATGTAAATAGGGTAAAAGTAAATCTGGATTCAAAAGATGGAATTTATTTATATCAAAAGTGACCCATACACGGGTAAGTTTGTACAAGGAGACATAAACCCTAGTAAGAGAATTTTGTCATGAAGTTTTACAAAAAGAATCAGCTATGTGGGAAATAATCCTATTGAGTTTCAATTCTACTATTGCCACTCAAGTATCTCATCTTCTTGCTGTTGAGACGGAAACGATTGGATTGAGCTTTATCTGTTTGAGCTTGAGTAAGTAGTACAACTGGTTGCAGTTTCATGAGTGATCCAAACGAGACATAGTCATACGCTTTAATCCCTAACTTTTGCCTGGATTGCCCTTTCAGGTTTTCAATCCACCGGGATACCCTTTTTTGCCCAAGCCGCCTTTTCAGGTTTTCGACTTGCCGGGTGTACATCTTTTTATATATATATCCCTAATTTTTGCCCAAACCCTTTTGGTTTGCCGGGATGCCCTTATTTTTGCCTAGGCCTGTCAACCTAGCGGGTCTCTTTTTATGCATAGTATTTTTTAACTATGTCTGCGTTTACAGGTTGTGGGAAGTCTTCACCATCCATTGTAGTCAGTATCATGGCACTTCCTGAGAACACTGTCTTGACTACAAATGGTCCCTCATATGTTGGAGTCCACTTGCCCCTAGGATCACCCTGTGGTAATATGATACGCTTGATTACCAAGTCACCAGCCTGATATACCTTTGGCTTAACCTTCTTGTTAAAAGCTTTGATCATCCGTTTCTGGTACATCTGGCCATGACAAACTGCTGCTAACCTTTTCTCATCAATCAAATTTATCTGGTCAAGTCGAGTCTGAATCCACTCATCTTCATCCAAGCCTGCATCCTTCATAATTCTCAAGGAGGGGATCTGAACTTCAATAGGCAGAACTGCTTCCATACCATAGACTAAGGAGAATGGGGTTGCCCCTGTTGAAGTACGTATTGTAGTACGATATCCATGCAGAGCAAATGGTAACATCTCGTGCCAATCCTTGTAAGTAACAGTCATCTTCTGTACAATCTTCTTAATGTTCTTATTAGCAGCTTCAACTGCCCCATTCATCTTTGGACGATACGGAGAAGAGTTGTGATGCTTAATCTTGAACTGCGTACAGAGATCAGTAATCATAGTGTTGTTCAGATTAGAGCCATTGTCAGTGATAATCCTTTCAGGGATACCATACCTACATATGAGATTATTCTTAATGAACCGAGCCACAACATTCTTAGTCACAGATGCAAATGAAGCTGCCTCTACCCACTTCGTGAAGTAATCAATAGCAACCAGGATGAAACGATGCCCATTAGAAGCAGTAGGCTTGATCTCACCAATCATATCAATGCCCCACATGGCAAAGGGCCAAGGAGCAGTCAACACATTCAATGGAGATGGAGGTACATGTACTTTATCAGCATAGATTTGACATTTGTGACATGTTCTGGAGTGTTGATAGCAATCAGCTTCCATGGTAGACCAATAGTAACCTGCTCTCAAAATCTTCTTTGCCATGGTATGACCACTAGAATGAGTGCCAAAGGTCCCATCATGCATCTCTTCCATAATTTCTGTAGCTTCCTTCTTATCCACACAACGAAGCATAGTTGAATCATGATTACGCTTATACAGAATGCCATTACTCAGAAAGAACTTAGCAGAAAACCTATCTCCTTTAATCTGACTTACTACCAGAGCTGAATCTCCATACACCTCAAGGAACTGAATCTTCATATCAATAGCAACTTGCATACCCATGATACATGCCTCATACTCAGCCATGTTATTGGTACAATAGAAACAAAGTCTGGCAGTAATCGGGGTATGACAACCTTCAGGGGAACTAATCACAACACCAACACCATTACCATGTGCATTGGAGGCACCATCAAAAACCATAGTCCATCTGGATCCTTGTTCAGGTCCGTCATATTGTCCAGGTTCTTTGGTAACAGACATAATGTCTTCATCAGGGAACTCAAAATTCATTGACTGGTAATCATCTACTGCTTGATGAGCCAAATGATCAGCAACAACACTCCCCTTAATGGCCTTCTGAGTAGTATACTGTATATCATATTCCGTCAAGATCATTTGCCATCTTGCAATTCTTCCGGAGAGAGCAGGTTTCTCAAATATGTACTTGATTGGATCCATCTTCGAAATCAACAAGGTAGTATGGGTCAACATATACTGTCTTAGTCGGCGAGCAGCCCATGCCAAAGCGCAGCAAGTTTTCTCGAGCAGTGAGTATCTTGTTTCACAGTCGGTAAACTTTTTGCTAAGGTAGTATATTGCCTGCTCTTTTCGACCAGACTCGTCATGTTGCCCCAATACACACCCCATTGAGTTGTCTAATACTGTTAAATACATAATCAAGGGTCTTCCATCAACTGGTGGCATTAAAATTGGAGGTTCTAGCAAATATCTCTTGATTTCATCAAAGGCAGTCTGGCACTCATCATTCCATTCCATCACCTGATCTTTCTTCAACAACTTGAAGATTGGCTCACAGATGGTAGTTAATTGGGAAATAAATCTTGCGATGTAGTTCAATCGTCCCAAGAAACCTCTAACCTCCTTCTCAGTACGGGGAGCTGGCATCTCTCGTATAGCTTTCACTTTTGCAGGATCCACTTCAATACCTTTTCCACTGACAATGAAACCCAGGAGCTTTCCAGATCTAACTCCAAAAGTACACTTGTTTGGATTTAATCTCAACCTGTATTTCTTTAACCTCTCAAACAACTTGTGCAGATGATCAAGATGTTGTTCTTCATTCTGAGACCTGGCTATCATATCATCCACATATACCTCTATCTCATGATGAATCATATCATGAAACAAAGCCACCATAGCACGCTGATATGTTGCCCCTGCATTCTTCAAACCAAATGGCATTAC
>CAWUDS030001294.1:0-37464 GCA_963859935.3 Lathyrus sativus | reverse complement strand
TTGGATGTCAAAACTGTCATATGCATTGCATTAATATATCTTTCATGCAGAACAACTTGTTTTACTTGCGAGTAAGCGTTGGACAGCAGGAAAGTTTCCTACAGTGGAAGATTTGATCAGGACAGGATGCAAAGCGCCCGAATACTCCGTGAACCGGGGCAAGCTATATCAAGTAACCCTTAGTGATGTCAGCCATCCGAAGTCAGTTATTCTGAAGCAGTCAGGTCGAGATTTGATGAATCTCTCAAGGACAACCAGTGTATCTCCCTGCAGATAAGCCAATCAGGGGCAAAGTCATTGCCGACAGGGGCAGGCCACCCTGAGAGTGCAGAAGTTGTTTCTTGCCTAAGGGGCATTTGATCTGAAGTATCTCTTCGAGGTTCAGAGTGCTGGGGCAGTTTATATCAGACCATCAGGGTACAGATTTTCAGATTTCCATTTGAGGAATATCTCCACAGGGATTCCGCAGGCTGGGGCATATCAGATGTGAAAGAATTGTTCTTCTCCGTGTCATCAGAGCTACTTAGAGCTACTCAAGCAGGTTCAGCCAATCTTCAAGTGTGAGACGAATGTCGGGAAGTCGTGTTATTATCCCTTGACCCCAACCAGAAACCCTGAATTCAGACAGAATGTTTTGCAGCGTCAATCGTACCTGACCCGTCACGGATAGCCTAAAGCCCAATCCTTATTGGCAATTTTCAGGAAGCCCGATCCCTATTGGCGCGCCATTCCTAAAGCCCAATCCATATTGGCAATCACCGCGAGGCCTAATCCGTGTTGGCACATCAGTCTCAGAATCCAATCTTCATTAGTATGCAGGAAGACTCCGTCTGTTTTCTTCAACAAAAGTCCAATTTTCATTGGCACGGGTAAATTATCCCCGACAGAAGTCCTATCATACTTGGCACATTCTGTTATTCCCCAGCGGAGTCGGTTCACCTTTCCAGCATTTATTTTGCTGGAATAATTCTGTGATACCCGGTTATCCCCAACGGAGTTGGCTTTGTCTTCAGCATTTATTTTGCTGAGGCGGTTCCGTATCCAGTTTCTCCAGCAGCGGAGTTGGCTTCACCTTTCCAACATTTATTTTGCTAGAATGGTCCTTCTGTGTACATCTTTTCTCCAGCAGCCCGGGCCGGCATTTGCATTCTTGCATATATCATCATATTTGCATCATAGTTGCATTTCATCGTCAAATGCGTAGCATTCCATCTTATATGTAGCATTTACGCCATAGAAAAATTCAAACATACGCATATGCATACGAAGCATAAGCCAATTTTTCTATCAGCCTTCTGTGGCAATGTGAAGCACTATGTAATCAGTTCAGGGGCATTTATCCAGCAACTTTGTTCAGGCAGCTCTTTGGGTTATTTGATTTTCAGATCATACGACGGTTATGCTTTGTCTATCAATCATCTGATGACGACAGACTCTTCTTTCCGTCAATTCATATTGATGACGTGTACCTCAGAGCAGATTTTCTTCCCGTCAGTTCATATTGATGATGCATTTCCCCAGCAGATATTTTCTCTGTCTATCTTTAGACGTCGTGAGTTTGGATATGATTTTCTCCGTCTATCTTTAGACGTCGTGAGTTTGGATATGATTTTCTCCGTCTATCTTTAGACGTCGTGAGTTTGGGTATGATATTTTCTCCGTCTATCTTTAGACGTTGTGAGTTTGGGTATGGTTTTCTCTCCGTCTATCTTTAGACGTTGAGAGGTTTCAAGGCTATCTTTCAGATATTGGCTTTCTTTCTGTTTATCGGATGAGATGACATTTCAAGAGGGTTTTTCCTGACCGTTGATCCTTATTGACGTCGAAGCTCTTTGAAGAATGTTCAGTTTCCCTAGTTGTTGATTCTTATCGACGACATGGCTATTTGAAGGTGGTTTTCTTCCTGTCAATCCTTATTGATGATGTGGCCCCTTTGAGGATATTGTTCTTTCCATCAACTCCTATAGACGAAAGGATTCTGAAATTTGATGGGTGGTGTTGAAGTTTATATGGTTTTATTTTCGCTAGTTCTCACTGACGATGTGGCTCTTCGGACAAGTTGTTCCTCTCGTCTATCATTAGACGATGCGAGATTTGAATATGATTTCCTCTCGTCTATCATTAGACGATGCGAGATTTGGATTGTTCCTCTCGTCTATCATTAGACGATGCGAGGTTTGGGGTGATTTTCCTCTCGTCTATCATTAGACGATGCGAGATTCAGGTATGTTCCTCTCGTCTATCATTAGACGATGCGAGATTCAGATTGTTTTTCCTCATGTCTACCATTAGACAGTGTGAGCCTTCGGGATGGTGCCTTTCCGTCTATCAGTAGACGATGTGAGTATGGATTTTGTTCTCTTTCGGGATGGTGTCTTTTCGTCTACCTTTAGACGATGTGAGTATTTATCTTCCTGTCTATCATTAGACGACGTGAGAGGATAAAGTGCATGTTGATCCAACCTTCGGGTTTGTTATCTGTGGCGTCACACAGGTAACTGGTGCTAAAGTCAGTTCCTTTGTCAGATGATTAATCAGTTTGTTGCCATGACAACTGGATTCGGTTTTTTGGATGTTTTGTTCCCCAAGCAGTTTGTGCAGTTTATTTCTGCAGGTTGGCAAATTTCTGGGTTTCTTTTGTATTCAACCGTCTTCTACCTTTGAATGTTTGCAAGCCGTCCGTTTCTCAATCCTTCAGGTCCAAGCCGTTTGAATAGGGGCAGCTGTTGCACCCCAAAATTCGACCAACCAATTATTGTATTTTGGCTTATGTTTCGACTCATTTTGCATTTTGCATTTGCATACCGCATACATTGCATTTTTTTAGTCAGATTGATTTTAGCGGGATTACGGTCCTCCCGTGACGTTTCAGGTATTTCAGGCCAGTTCGAATACGAGGATTTATTTGGAGAATTTGTGCCCGTCCCGGTGTTTTCAGCTCTCGCTGTTATTTTTGAGGACATTTCGGTGTCCGGTTTTTACCGTTTATTTCGCTGTATTCGCGCATCTGTTTTCTAATCGATTTAATTGGCTTTATTGCATTTTTAGATTTTCCCTTATTTTCTAGATTTTTTAAATAGATTTTAATAGCTTTAATTGCTTTTTCTAGATATTAAATAGATTGTTTTTAGATTTTAAAGTCTTCTCTTTTTAGAATTAATTAGGTGTTAATTGTTTCATTTTAGAAGTTAATAGGAATTTGGTAGATTTAAATCTCTTTTTAGATGTTAATTGGTTTAGAATTTAGTGGATTTAATCATTTTTAGATATTAATAGAGTTTAATTCATTTTTCTAGATTAATTTCTTTTTAGAGTGTTAATTAGTTGTTAATTAGCATTTTAAGAAGTTTAGTTAGATTAATTAGCGTTAATTAAGTCTAGAAACATTAATTTTTGTTTAGCATTTAATTAGGTTAATCATCATTTTATTGAAGTTGGTTTAGTCAGAGTTAAGTGATTTTATTCATTGAGTCATTAACTGAGTTAATTGACCATTGATTAGTTTTTTAATCAGAATTTAATGGAGTCTTAGTTGTATTAATTAGAGTCATTAATCAAATTTCGGTGGGCCAGATGTCCAGATTCTAGAGGCCCAGTCCGTTCCACTATGCCACTTGTCATAGTATAAAAGCTGCCACACGCGTTTCTATCCTCACGCCACCTCACACTCTCACGCCACCTCACACTCCCACACGTGGCCACATCCCCACGCGTCCCCCCCTATCTCTCTCTCTCCCACCTATCCCCACGTGTCTCATCCTTGTCCACCGATCACCCCTCACCGCCGGCCATGCAACAGCCGTAACCATCGCCGGAAACGACCTTCACTCACCGGAAAACTCATCATTTCCACCAGAAAATTCATACAAACTCTCATCCTTTTTCCAGATTTCTCATCAATCTTCACCGTTTCTTCATCCAACTACTCACCGGAAATCTCCACCGTTCATCCAACCACCGTGTTCATAACCACCTTCATCTAATCTTCATTTGTTGCTCGGACTCGTATGAATGTTCATCATACATTCATCCATTTTCTAGATCCTTCAAGATCCGTTCAAGAACATCCAACCGTGTTCATCATTTTCCCAGCAAGATTCGTAGATTGCCATCGTGTTCGTTACAACGTGCATCAAGATTTCCTTATATCTTCAACCGTGTTCTTCACTTCGGCGAACACGTTCATCATCTTCATGTTCTTCCTCAAGAAACATTCAAGACCTTCATCAGATTCATCAATCCTCAGCCGTATTTTCAGATCTTCATAGATCTTCATCAAAAACAAACCTCACCATCATCAGATTTGGATCAAGAACAAGATTTCCAGAAACCAAACTCCAATCGCAACGAATCTTCAGATATCTTCATCAAAATCTTCAAACAATCCTCATCCACGTTCATCTTGTTTCCGGATCTCTTCCATGTCAATCAAACCTTTGTACGCGTTCGTTATATGTTCATCGCGTCTTCAACGTTTTCCAGCAACAGACTCATCCATTCGTACAATCTCTCCACGGTCTTCATCATGTGAAAACAGATACGAAGCTTTGTTCGTAGTGGGAAAGGGATCGAGACGAGGAAAAGCAAGAAAGAAGTTGGTGTGTTGGTAGGATTGAAGTCGAGACGGAGAAGGAGGTTGAGATTGAGAACGGCGGCAGTAAGAGTTAGGGAAGGAGAAAGCTTAGGGTTTTAGTTTGAGGATTGTGAGAGGGAAGTTGGAATGTTCATGGATTGGGATGTTGGGCCCCAAGCCCAACGAGTTACTGGGTTCATACCCCCATTTCCTTTCACACCCGTCTTTTTTCCCTTTTTTTGGCTGATGAAGTTTTTTGATGGGCTGAAGCCCAATAACCATTTTCACTAGCTATACCCCTTAATTCCTGCGCGAACCCCCCTACTGGAGTCTTGTTGGTTACTGGGCTCGGCCCAGCGAAAATTCTGGGCGCACCTCTCATTGCCTAGCACGTACCCCCCTGTTTTTATATTTTTCTGGATTATTGTATTGTGGGTTGGACCCTGTTTTTTCTGCATTTCACCCCAGTTTTAAGGCTGTACCCCCTCCCCTTTATTTTTTTTAAATTTCTCTTGTATTGGAGGTGTGCTTGTAATAAAGTAGTTTTATTTTTCTATTTTCCTTTAGGATTATAGTTTTATTTTCCTAGGATATTATTGCATATTTTTTAATTTAGAATATTATTACCTTTTTAATATAGAATTTATATTCTATTGTTTTTAGAATATTATAGAATATTGCATAGTATAGAACTTTCATTCTATTTTCTTATAGGATATTATTAGAGTTAGATAGATTTCATATGCTATTTTCTATTACGCTTTTTCATTAGATATTGCTTTAGAGTATTTTCTAGTAGAAATTAATTGCCGTAATTTAGGAGTAGGATATTATTTCCTTTTAGTGTTGGATTTCTCTCCTATTTTCTTTTTCTATATGATTTTATCTTCAATTTTATTCTTGGCTGGCCGTGTGGCATGATTCAATTGGAGAATGATTTTCGATATCATTTCTCTATCTTGTCTTGGACACGAACATCAATACGCTACCTCTTAGAGTTTGATTTCTCGTATAAGTCGAACCATGACGGTCTAAGCGTTAGATTGGTCCTGATTCGAGCGTCCTCATCAAGGATCCAGAGAGGAGAAGATTGGAATGGAGCTTGCACGCATGTCAGGAGCCAACGGAGCCGCTTCGTTCAACATCTTCTTTCTTATTCAAGTTTTTGTGCAACTGTCGAGTGTTGTGAGCTGTATCGTTCAATACGTAGGAAATGACAGTTGAGGGGTTTCCTCTCAATCGTCTAGAGTGTTTAGTGTGGCACCCTTTGGGTGACATACGATGCACTCGCTCCTACGTCTTAGGTTCTTGCGTGTGTCCCGAGTTCCTTCCCGTTTAGGCGTGTTGAGCCTGCTTCCTCTTTGTTCTCGCCCTCGTGCGATCGAAACCCTTTTTCTCTCGCGTTCAAGCGATCGAGACCCCTTCTCTTGCCCCCGTGCAATAGAGACCGGCTTTCATGTAGCGCCGAACTACGTTTTCTCTGATCTCTCGTACCGGACGAGAGTACGTAGGCATAGGATGCGATATCCTAGCGAGCTACCTTTTTCCCTTTTCCCTGTTTGCTGTAGTTGGCTGAACTACAGCTGCTCTGATTTCTCGTACCAGACGAGAATATGTAGGCATAAGATGCGATATCCTTGCGAGCACACTAACAACTAACTTCTCTATTCTCTCGCTGCCGTTCGATCGAGATTTTCCCGCTAACGACTGATGTTCCCTTTCTCTTGCCCGAGCGCAAACGAGACCAGACCGTAGTTTCCCATACCTTTAAAACCCGACATACTACATCCGTTCTACCGCAAACAGGTAACGCCTATGTTTCTGTCGAGCGAGCATCATACACCTAACTGCTAGAATGCGTACGCTAGTATCGTCAATCCTTTCTCTCACCCCTGTGTGATCGAGAACACCCTGTCTAACCGTAGTTAGCCTGAACTACGTAAGCTCTGATCTTTCATGCCGTGTGAAAGTACGTAGGCACGAGATGCGATATCTCGGCGAGCAAAAAAAACTTCCCCCGTAGTTTCCCGAACTACGTTGACTCTGACTTTCCCGTTGTACGAGGGAATATGTAGGCATAGAGCGCGATGCTCTATCGAGTCAGTTTCTTTCCGTTTAGCTTTAGCAGCTGTAGATAGATTGTTTTTTCACCCATAGAAAAACCAGCAAGCGTGGATTCCATCGAGTACGATGGACGTGAGGGGTGCTAATACCTTCCCCTTGCGTAACCGACTCTCGAACCTAGACAGTGGTTGCGATGACCTTGTTTTATACCCTTTGCATCAGGTTTTTTCCGATCGTTTCCTTTCCCGTTCTGAGGGATAAATAATGAAAGGTGGCGACTCTTCTGTCTTGCCGGCCTCGTTTTTTGCAGTAGCGACACATGTTTGTAGGAAAAACCACAGGAACCACAATAGATGTCCAATTGTTGAGTTTTAATCCAGGAGGATACTTGTGTACAGAGCTTACATTCTGGTTGCTAGGACCAACATCATCGATGACTGCCATAATATCACCCTTTTGGAAATCAACATTGTTGAACTTGATCAGATTGCACTTCTGTTGGCCACATGAGCCAGCTTGTTTATCAGGATTATAACCCAATCCAAAACGATCATGCTTCTCTACCACATCCAACACATTCCCCCATCCAGGAAGAATGTCTTTCTCAAGAGTTTCTCTTGCACTCTTGGCATATGACTGTTCGAAATTTTTTCGGAGTGTTTTTTTATCGTATCCACAGGGATTGTCGAGAATATATAGATGCTTGTCATTCTGCGGGAACCATCGAAAGCTTTAACTATCAGTGAGGTAGGCTTTATCTCAGTCTCTTTGTAAGCCAACATGGTAAGGACCCTCTTAGGTATGACGTTCAAAGATGAACCGGTATCCACAAGCACCCTTGATAAGTTATCCTCTTGAAATTTTATTGACACATGTAAGGAACAGTTGTGATTCTGACCTTCTCTTGGCAACTCCTTGTTGCTGAAGCTAAGAGTATTACAGGCAGTAATGTTGACAATTACACTATCAAATTGGCCGGTGGTAATGTCTTGAGCAACATGAGCTTGAGCCAATATCTTCTATAAAACAATTCGATGAGCAGGTGAACTCATCAGCAGAGATAAGATAGAAATCTTAAAAGGAGTCTGATGAAGCTGATCAATGACTTTGTAATAACTCTTCTTAATGATCCTCAAAAATTCAGCATCTTCATCATTTGTATCCGCTTCTTTCCCTTTGTCCTTGGCCGACATAGTGGTAGTGGTTTCTTTAGGTGGAGCCTCATTGAAACGGGGAGTATAGATATGACCACTGTGTGTCATCTTGCTTGCCCCAACTATATTTTTCACATCTTCATTAGCAATCTTCAAATCTTCCCTCAAAATAACTTTCCCAGGTTCTTTGTCAATCATGGTCACATCGTACTTCTAGGGTACAACTTTAGGATCATTGAAATGAAACGAACTTGGCTTCTGAATAATTACCGGCTTCGGCTGATTCACTATAGAGATAACAGGCTTTGATGTATTGAACACAGGCACTGTAGAACTTGATCTTGGCAAATGGAATACTGGAACTTTAGCACTTGGTTCTGGTAAGTTGAAGACATGCTCAATCACGACAATTTCATCCTTCTTCGCTCTACTAACCACTTGGAGAAAACCATCATTGATCAATCTATGAATGTCATTCTGAACCAACACACGACACTTGGTACTGACACCACAAACTGCACAATCATCATGGCAAGCAGTCACTAAACCGGCTTCAAATAACTTTGAATGGAAGACTCGGAGAGGAGTCTTGATATGGGAAACATCAAGAATAAGGCTTTCATCAAATAGCTCATCAATGGCATTAACAGACCCATGGTTAGGCAGAGGATTGCTCTTGACATTCGGATGAGGATCATCAAAAGACAAGATCTTCTTTTCCATTAACTCTTTGACAAGGTGCTTGAGAGCATAACAACTTTCTACATCATGGTCAGGTGCACCCTCATGAAATAAACAATGAGCAGCAGGGTTGTAATTGGCTGGCAGTGGATTTGGAGGGGGACCCAAAGCTCTGGTAGTTATTAAACCTTGTTGCACTAATGAAGGGTACAACTCGATGTAAGTCATAAGAATCGACTTGTACTGTCTCCTGTTAGAAACATTCTGGCGAGGTGCCTGATTCTTCGATTGTTGATAAGCAGGAGAGTTGGATGCTCGTTGATAATTGGATGAAGCTTGTGCAGGATAATAACCAGGAGGTTGTTGACAGACCGGAGGTTGATAAACAGGAGCCGGTTGCATAGGCTGATAAGCAAAAACTTGTTGATTGAAAACAGGTGTAACAGTAGCTACATACTATTGTTGAGCAAGCTGAACAGGATAACCTGGTTGTTGAACATAGTTATGCTAATGCTGCCAAGGTTGATTTCTTCCTCGACTTGCAGTTACAGCATTGGTTTCACCCACTTTCTTCTTGTTAGAACTGAATGAAGGTTTCTTGACATGATCTTTATTGGAGCTTGAACTACCAACAGTACTTGACATTTTCCCACTTTTCAGACCCAATTCAACTTTCACACTAACAGTAACGATGTCAGAGAAATTTATAGTCACACTACCAACCATTCTTTCATAGAGTTCCGAACGAACGGTGTCAACGAACCAATAAGCTAGTTCCTTCTCAGTCAAAGGAGGTTCTGCTTGCGAAGCAATCTCTCTCCACCTCTGAGCATACTCTTTGAATGCTTCAGAACTCTTCTGGGACATGCTCACCAGTTGCCTTTGGTCAGGAGCTAGACCTATATTATATTTGTAGTGTTTGACGAAAGCGTCATATAGATCTTAGAAACTCTTGATACGAGACTGATCCAGAGTTAAGTACCACTTTGATGAAGTACCTTTCAAACTGTCCTAGAAACAATGTATCATCAGCTTTTCGTTTTCAACATGAGCGACCATTTTACGGTAGTACATGATCAGATGACTCTTTGGACAAGTAGCACCTTCATAACAGTCGAAGCTAAGAGTTTTGAACTTCGGAGGAATAACCAGACCAGATACGAGACATATATCTCTGGTAGCAGCACTAAAGATTTGACCACCTTCCATCTTTCTTAATCTTTTGTCCATAATTTCCACCTTTTCACGAAGCTTTTCATGACGCTCATCTTCATCCTCTTTCATGTCAGGAATATCATAAACTGGTTCGTTGAAATAAGGCTGCACACGAGTGTGAACAACAGCTGGTGCAAAAGTTGGAATCACTTGCGGAGTTTCAGAAACCAAAGGAACAACTTGTTGAATTGGTTGAGTAATAGGAACTGCAGCAGGAGTAGGCACAAAACCAGGTGGAAGATCAAAAGGAGGTAGACTTGCAGTAGTAACAGATGGTTGATGATCCACAACAGTATTGGTAATCTTAGAAACAACAGTGGGTTGAGTATCCATCTTTGCATGTATAACCTATAACATCTCCATAATCTACCCCACACTTCCTCGAAGATCTTCTAGTTCATTGCTAACTCGATCAAGCTCTTGATTTTGTTCCCCCATCTTTTTCCGAGCTCGAGCTCTGGTATTGTACTGATGCAGAGGACTCAGGGTGACAGAACTGGAAGGCGAGAGAACCGAGAATGAGAAATCGGAAGGAAAATGAAAATGTTTCAAGGATTTCACTGGTCAATTGCAAATATTTTCTGGAAAGCTGAAAAAGTTTTAGATTTTGAAATTCAATATTTTTTTTTGAATTTGCAAAGGGCTGACAGTTGAATTCCTTGAAACCATGAATGTCATGATGCTAGAATGCAATGCACAAACACACAAAAGCAAACAAAGTCCTAGGTTAGAGGGACATGAGCATGGAGCCAAAGTCTACCCATCCCGAAAGGTAAGTACTAAGGGTCAATTGTACCTGCAGAACAAGGGTTCTAAAAAGGTGCCCAAAGTCATCAGTTCATCTTTCGGATAATATCAATTTCCCGACTGACTCGGTGATTAATAATATTCTCAAGAGAACCTCTTCTGAGTGTAGTATAACATAGCAACTATTTCGGAACTACTCTCTCATAGCCATCGCACTACGTCCTAATGATAACGAGAAAACGCATCGATTATATCGCTAGATTTCATTGACGTTTTATCGCATATTCACCGTTTTAACACTCGATTTCCCGAGTTTTTCTTACTATTTTGCAGGTACGTCGTTATGTGAAGCTAAATCATGAATTAAGAGAAAAGGAACAAAAGAGACCACAAGGAGATGAAGAAATGTAGAAGCCTGCAGAAAGACTGCATAATTTGTTGCAGCCACGATCGTTACAAGGGTGTCACGACCGTGACACCCCAATTTGGGCCATCACGACCGTAAGAGAGTGGTCACGACCGTGACACTTAAAATCCTCAAATTACGAACGTGAAGACCTTGTCACGCCCGTGACAAGGATAAAACTTGGTTTTGACTCAGACTACGTCAAGGCACTACTTGAAGACCACTTCTCCTCTTATTTCTCCTCAAGGCATCACGTGAAGACCACTTCTCCCATTTTTGTTGCCACGTTCCAGCATTCCTTCAACAACTTCAGCAAGGCCCATGCAACAAAGGACCAAGAATCTAGCCCATTAAAGACTCTATAAATGGTACAAGCTCTGTGAACTCAGGGACAGACTTCATTATTCAAATTTCTGCGGAAGCTCTGCCGAACTGTATTGCGACCCTGCCTTTCCATTCCAGTTTCCATTCCAGCATTATTTTTTAGCTTCTGTTTCGTGTTTATTTGTATCCAAACCAACCGTATAACAATTTCCCACATCAGGAAATTGTTATACATTTAATTGTTTCTAAACCTTCAGCATTCGTTTATTTTTAATTTCCGCCTACTCCAAGCTTTCTGGTCTGTGGAAGAAGGAGTCTGCTCGAATATCTGTTAATCAGGTTTTTACTATATTGCAATTTAATTTAGTTATAATGTCTATTTATTTTTCTGCCATGAGTATGTTATTATTAAATTCTCTGCTTATGTCTGGCTCAACGTCGATGAGTAGCTAAACACCTTAGGGCGGTATGTAGTTATAACAAACTTAACCGGTAAATATAACCATAGGCTGAAAATAATCAATCACTTAACATTCTGGATGATACTTTTTAATTGAAATAGATCTTTTCGTTACGAGAGTAAGAAAAGAGTATTAGGTTAGGTCAAGACCACGAGAGTGTGAGATTTTAACCAGATAGCTAAAGTTAGGCATTTAAATTAAACACAGCGAGAGCGCTTTAAGATAAATTAGGATTACTAAGTTTCCAAAAATTACCTCTAAACACTTATGGGCTAGCGAGAGCAGGCATAGGGCTTTAGGGATAAGATCTGATATAAGACCACGAGAGTGTGAGTTGAGGGTATTTAAACTGGTAATCTCTACCGAATAGATTAAGTGAACACCTTTATAAGCCTAGATTAGATTGACCCACCTAAGTTAGTATAATTACATACCGACCGCCTTAATATTACTTTATTAAAAACTTAAGTCTAATTCCGCCTTTAATAGTCTTAAAAACCAACAACAATCGTGACAACCATTCGCCTTAGCTAAACTAGAAGTTCATCTAGCACTAAGTAACAATAGAATCCCTGTGGATCGATAATCTTAAATATTACTTCGATAGGCTGTGCACTTGCAGTAAGATACCGCTAGACGCATAAGTAGACACGTCTGTAGCCCATCAAGTTTTTGGCGCCGTTGCCGGGGATTCCTTAATTTAGTTACTAGTGCATTTAGGTAGCATTGTCTAGACTAAGGTATCAACTATTTAATTTAATCTAATCTCCGAGTGTATGCCAAGTACTCGCTCTAAAAGCGAAGACTTGCAACCTCTAATCCCTGAATCGGAGCGCTTCTTACACGTAAGAAGACGTATATTCGATTTCGAAAATAATTCCAATATTCCAGATCTTCAATTAGATCCGCCTAAACCAGTCATAAAATCAGAAGACGCAGGGATGGCTGAAGAACAAACTCATCCACTCAAGTATTACGCTAATCCTTCGCAAGGTGAACCGCATTCAAGCATCGCAGCGCCGGCTATCAACCGAAATGATTTCGAACTAAAACCTTCGTTGATATCAGCCGTGCAACAAAATTAATTCGCCGGAAATCCTACCGAGGATCCGAATCTTCATCTTTCGATCTTTGTGCAATATGCAGATACCGTAAAAGCCAATGGAGTTACCCAAGAAGCTATTAGACTACGTTTATTTCCTTTTTCGCTTCGAGACAGAGCAAGAGCTTGGCTTCAATCTCTGCCTTCGAACTCAGTAACTACGTGGGCAGAACTTAAGAAAGTTTTCTTGAATAGGTATTTTCCACCTAGCAAGACAGCTATGCTGAGAGCTCAGATCAACGGATTTAAGCAAAGAGAAAGTGAATCATTATTCGAAGCTTGGGAACGCTATAAGGATCTACTTAGACTTTGTCCACATCATGGATTAATAGACTGGATGGTCATCCATACCTTCTATAATGGACTCTTGTACAATACAAGAATGACAATTGACGCTGCCGCGGGTGGTGCATTGATGGACAAAGAGTATCGTGATGCCTACGCACTTATCGAAAGTATGGCTCAAAATCATTACCTTTGGGGAAGCGAAAGAGTCGCAACTGAGAAACCAACAAAGGGAGGTATGTACGAAGTAAGTAGTATGGACCAAGTCAATGCGAAGTTTGACCAACTAAGCCAAAAGATCGATAACTTGGCCATAACACCTGCAGCCACCGTGGCTGCAGTAACACCTAACTGTGAGTTATGTGGAGTCCCAGGACACGAAGTTTCTGATTGTCAACTATTGTCAGGAACTCCCACTGATCAAGTGAATTATGCTCAAGGAAACCCTTAATCAAACACATACAACCCAGGTTGGAAGAATCATCTGAACTTCTCCTATAAGAATAACAATGCTTATTACGCACCAGGTCAAGCACCAGCTACATCACCAGGATATCAAAAGACTGCTCCTAATATCCCCAGAAAATCGAACCTTGAATTGATGATGGAGAGCTTTATAGCTAGCCAATCTCATACAAACAAGGACTTCTTAAACCAAAACATTCACACTAGTGAGCAGATTAAACAATTAGCGAGCAAAGTAGACGCATTAGCTACACATAACAAAATGCTTGAAACTCAGATTTCACAAGTAGCTCAACAACAAGCACCTACTGCTGCACCAGCTGGAGTATTCCCTGGACAACCTCAACCTAATCCAAAAGGACATGCTAACGCTGTAATATTAAGAAGTGGCAAGGAACTTGACGGACCTACCGATCCAAGACTTGACAATCCAGCCATGTACCAAAAACCGGATAAACCGACTGAAGGGGTGAATGATCCAAAAGAAAAGGAAGATGAAAATCGAGAGGTAGTGGAGAAAGAACAACCTTATGTACCTCCACCACCCTATAAACCACCAATTCCGTACCCTCAAAGATTAGTAAGTTCCAAGACGACGGGTCAATTTAAGAAATTTGTCGAACTTCTGAAACAGTTGAATATTACTATTCCGTTTACAGAAGCAATTACCCAAATACCCTCGTATGCTAAGTTTTTAAAAGAGATCTTATCCAATAAGAAAAAGATAGAGGATAACGGAACAGTTACACTTACTGCTGAGTGTAGCGCCATAATTCAAAATAACATGCCTCCTAAGCTAAAAGATCCAGGAAGTTTCTCTATACCCTGTGTAATAGGAAAATTCGTCATTGACAAAGCTCTATGCG
Organism: Lathyrus sativus; assembly: GCA_963859935.3. NCBI lineage: Eukaryota > Viridiplantae > Streptophyta > Magnoliopsida > Fabales > Fabaceae > Lathyrus > Lathyrus sativus. The sequence continues at coordinate 23,121 of CAWUDS030001294.1, read as the reverse complement.
ATTTAGGAGCCAGTATCAGTGTTATGCCCTTAACGATTTGCAAAAGGCTAGACATGGGAGACCTAAGACCAACTAAAATGTCTGTTCAACTAGCCGATCGCTCTGTTAAATATCCTGTAGGCATCCTAGAAAACGTCCCAGTACGTATAGGACAATTCTACATTCCTACTGATTTTATAATCATGGACATCTCTGAAGACTCCACTACACCTATCATACTAGGAAGACCATTCTTAGCTACCGCCGGAGCTATAATAGACGTAAAAAGAGGAAAGCTAACCTTTGAAGTAGGTGAAGAGAAAGTTGAATTTGTTTTAACACAATTCTTACAATCACCAGCTATAGAGGATACATGCTATCTAATGGACGTAATTGACGAATGTGTAAGAGAAATGGAGCTGAAGGAGACCACTTATTCTGAAATAATGAAAATTCAAATCCCTCCGATTTTCGAAGATGATAATTGGCGAAAACCGTATCAGGATGATAGTCTAAGCGAAAGCTTAGCACTTACACCGGATCCCATGCCAAGTAAAGATAAACCTACATTAGGGTTAAAAACTTTACCTCATAACCTAAGGTACGAATTCTTAGACGTTGAATGTAAAAGACCAGTTATAGTAAACTCCAGTTTAGGAACTATAGAAACAAAGAAACTTTTAGATGTCTTGAAGAAATATCCAACTGCATTAGGATATAACATATCTGATCTCAAAGGAATATGTCCTTCAGTTTGCATGCATCGTATTCTGCTAGAAGAAGATTGCAGAACCTCCAGAGAATCTCAAAGAAGAATTAACCCAACCCTTAGCACTGTAGTAAAAGAAGAAGTCAAGAAATTATTAGATGCCGGGATAATATATCCAATCTCTGATAGTGAATGGGTTAGTCCAATACATGTAGTGCCAAAGAAAGGAGGTATAACTGTTGTGAAAAACGCTCAAGGAGAATCGATATCGCAAAGAGTAGTGACGGGATATAGAGTGTGCATAGATTATCGTAAACTAAACAAAGCCACTCGAAAAGATCATTTCCCACTACCTTTCATAGATCAAATGTTAGAACGATTAGCCAAGCATTCTTACTTCTGTTACCTTGATGGTTACTCAGGATTTTTCCAAATCCCTATCCATCCTGACGATCAAGAGAAGACTACATTCACATGTCCTTATGGAACATTCGCTTATAGGCGAATGCCCTTTGGATTATGCAACGCTCCTGCAACCTTTCAAAGATGTATGATGTCAATCTTCGCAGATTTTATAGACAACATCATGGAAGTGTTCATGGACGACTTCTCTGTATGCGGGCAAAGTTTTGAAGGATGCTTATCGAACTTAGAAATGGTGTTAGAAAGGTGTGTAAAAGTAAATCTCGTGCTTAACTGGGAGAAATGTCATTTTATGGTCAACGAAGGAATAGTATTAGGTCATGTAATATCTGACAAGGGAATTGAAGTTGATAAAGCTAAGATCGAAGTAATAAAAGATCTCCAACCCCCTAAAACCGTTCAAGAAATACGAAGCTTTTTAGGACACGCCGGTTTTTACCGACGATTCATCAAAGATTTCTCGAAAATCACTAAACCTCTTACTGGGTTATTAATGAAAGACGCTGAGTTCATATTCAATGAAGATTGTCTTAAAGCATTCGAAACTCTAAAAACAGCCCTCATCACCGCACCAATCATGCAACCCCCCGACTGGAGATTACCTTTTGAAATCATGTGCGATGCGAGTGACTATGCTGTAGGCGCAGTCCTGGGCCAGAGAAAGGAAAGGAAACTCCATGCGATTTACTATGCCAGTAGAACCTTGGATTCTGCCCAGATGAACTACGCTACTACAGAAAAAGAATTGCTAGCAGTTGTCTTTGCGCTTGACAAATTCCGCTCTTACCTAGTTGGAGCGAAAATAATCATTTACACAGACCATGCTGCTATCCGATATCTATTAACTAAGAAAGATGCTAAACCAAGACTCTTAAGATGGATTTTACTCTTACAAGAGTTTGATCTAGAAATAAAAGATAAGAAAGGTACTGAAAACGTCGTAGCGGGCCATTTATCTAGAATAGAAGGTATTAAACCCGAACAAGTGCCGGTTAACGATGATTTTCCGTATGAACAGCTGATAGCACAAATAGGAAGCGACCTAGCGCAGTTAGATATAAATGAACCAGAATCCGTGGAAACAATACAGACAACTGTAGGACTGCCATGGTACGCTGACATTATCAACTACCTAGCCGCAGGAGCTCTTCCACCCGATCTAACCTATCAGCAGAAAAAGAAATTCTTTCATAATCTGAAACATTACTATTGGGATGAACCATTATTGTTCAAAAGAGGACCAGATGGAATCTTTCGCCGATGTATTCCCGAAGAAGAAATAGAAGATGTCATTGCTCAATGCCATTCATCTCCTTATGGTGGACATGCAAGCACTTCCAAGACTTGTGCAAAAATCTTGCAAGCCGGCCTATTCTGGCCTAATCTATGGAAGGATGTCCACATCGCTGTTATAAATTGCGATCGGTGTCAACGCACTGGCAATATTTCAAGAAGAGATGAGATGCCCCAAAAGGGAATTTTAGAAGTAGAAATCTTCGACGTCTGGGGAATAGATTTCATGGGACCATTCCCATCATCTTTCGGTAATAATTACATACTCGTAGCTGTTGACTATGTCTCGAAATGGATTGAAGCCATAGCTTCTCCTACAAACGATACACGAGTAGTAATAAAGCTTTTCAAAAATATAATCTTTCCCAGATTTGGTGTGCCTCGACTAGTCATAAGTGACGGTGGCTCGCACTTCATTTCAAAAATCTTTGACAAATTACTATCTAAGTATGGAGTAAGACACCGTGTGGCTACACCATATCACCCACAAACAAGTGGACAGGTCGAAGTCTCAAACAGAGAGATTAAACAAATCTTAGAAAAGACTGTCGCCATATCTCGGAAAGATTGGTCATCTAAACTTAATGAAGCTCTATGGGCTTATAGGACCGCTTACAAGACACCCATAGGTACTACACCTTTCAAACTAGTTTATGGAAAATCTTGTCACCTCCCAGTAGAACTAGAACACAAAGCTTATTGGGCGATCAGAACTCTCAATATAAACTACAATGCTGCAGGAGAAAAGCGAATCCTAGACATTAACGAATTAGAAGAATTAAGGTTAGATGCATATGAGAATGCTAAGATATATAAAGAAAGAACCAAGCGATGGCATGATAAACGCCTATCTAGGAAAGAATTCAGTGTGGGAGACGTTGTACTCCTCTTTAATTCAAGACTTAGGCTCTTTCCTGGAAAATTAAAGTCTAGATGGTCAGGACCCTTTGATATAACTAAAGTATTCCCAAGTGGAGCAATAGAAATTAAGGGTAAGAATAGTGAACCATTCATAGTAAACGGACAACGTCTAAAACACTATCATAAAGTTGAAAATAGAGATTATGCGAATAATCTAAAGCTTTTAGAACTGTCCACTAATTCTCCTGATTAATCTAAACCAAAGCATTCCGTCAGGCTTTTGACAATAAAAACAGCGCTTAATGGGAGGCAACCCATTTACTTATTTACTTATTTTAACTATTCTTTTCTTTTAGCACATTGTTATTTATCGTTTTTACTATTTGTTTAAATTGTTTTGTCAGTTTTATTTTACATTACTATTATCGCCATTACATTATGCATTTCATTTTCTTATTTTTATCTTAAATCACTTTTTACAGATTTTCTAAAGTCTTTTCCACTGATTTGTTTCCCCCATATTTGCACTGACCATGGCTAACCAACCAATTAACTATATGGAAACCAAATTTAGAGGTAGGAACCAAAGAATGAAGTTTGAAGAGTTATCACAGAGGCAAATGGATTTGACCCTGTACCCAGATGATAAGACTATGGAAACCCTAGGTATACATGATAGTGTCATGTACTTGTTCAACCGACTCGGATGGGAGAATGCATTGATCCAACATAAGTTTGCGACTTACCGCGAGCTTACCTTTGAGTTCCTTAGCTCCTTCCTTTACCTACCTGAGCGCGGTTTTGGATTTAGGAAAGGATTTATTAGTTTCCGCCTATTTGGAATAGAATACAACTTTAACCATAAAGAACTAGCTGACTTGTTAGGATTCCCTAGTGGACCATTCGCTTTCACTACCACACAGGTAGAATTGATGGATGTGGAGCTAGACTTCTTTTGGGGAACTCTAACCGGAAACTACCACCCTGAACCAAATAACATGAATAATGATGAGATCCATAATCCTGCTCTCCGTTACTTCCATAAATTCCTTGCCCACACCTTCTTTGGAAAAGAAGAAAACATTACCGGAGTTTCTAAAGATGAAGTATTTATTATGTCATGTTTCACTAATGGACAGTCTGTTAATGGTGTACCTTTCATGATGCAAACCTTCACCCGCATCCAAGAAGAACCTGAATTACCTATATTAGTAGGAGGTCTTGTAACCATGATTGCTGATGCCATAGGACTTAGGTACCAACTGGACAGGTGCAACCGTCTAGGAACCATCCGCCCAATGAATCTTAAATTCTGCTTCAATAGACATATCATAAGGAATTTAGGACATCCACCTTTTGAGTACCTAATCCGGAACGGAGTAGTAACCCTGTTCACATTGCCCAATCATGCTAGAGTAAGTGTTCACAATAAGAATAACTGGCTGTATGAGTTAAACTCACCTGATTATCCAGCTACTCCTGAAACACCTCAGTCTCACAGGATAACAGATGATATAATGACCGCTGTTGAAACTGACCCTGAGACACCTCCTGGTTACCATGACATTGACCCAACTGACAAAGTTCATGAAACCCCTGAAGTGAATCAAGGAGATTATGCTAACAACTTACAAAACATCATGAACACTCTCCATGCTTACCAAACTGACATTAATCTGTTTAAAGAAGACATTAAGAGCATGCGATTGGACATTATAGGATTGACTGACATGGCCTGCGAACAATTCTATCACTTGGACTCCGCCATCGAAGACCTGAAGAAACGCCTTTGAAAATGCTATAAGTGATTTAGTTTATTTTTTTCTCATTGTTTTCGTTTCTAGTTAAATTTATCTTTCGCAACAATTTCATACCGTAATTTCCGTTTTTGTAATTTCATTTTTTTACTTTATGCAATGCACCTTTAATTCCAAATATTTCCCCATTTCTAGCAACTTATATATTTTTTTTCTATATACCGTTATGCCTGCATTATTTCGTGTATACAATCTCTCATGCAAGTTCGTATAATACTGTGTTGCAATTTATATACAATATGGTGTTTATTTAATATAAGTGTTAATAAAGAAAATAAATTATTATTAATTTATGAATAACGTGAGAAAATGTTCTTCTCTGGGAATTATTCAGCAAGCATGCCCTCACGGTCGTCACGCCCATCTTACGATCGTGACGTGCTTAATTAGCGTGTCACGACCGTCACGCCCCTGTCACGACCGTGACTACCTCTATTACAAGAATCGTGAGAAACAGAACTGTTCCTCATCGTGCCCCTTCTTCTTCTTCCTCCATAACTCCCCCAAAAACTACCCATTCCTTCCTTAACCGCCGTAACCTCCCCATTACCCTCATTAAACTCCAATTATCATAACCCATCTCATTAACACTTTCCCGTATTTAACCCGAACCTCTATCTCCCTCATTCTACCATTTTTCTCACAAAACCTCACAAAAACCTTCTTCCCTCACTCTTCACTCTTGCATGCTATGGATTCCATCACTTTTAGAGAAGGTGAAGCTGGAGTAACCCAGAGAGACCGTTTCATCCGATTCCAAAACCGCGGTGTGCAACCTACCCGCTACATTGCCACTGACTGTTTGAGGGAACTCGGAATGCTCGCCAACGTTCAAAGCCTACTACAAAAGGTCGGTCTGTGGGATCTCTGCCGGCAACCTCAACCCACATTCGAACTTCTGACGCTGGAGTTCTTAAGCTCTTACAGTTACATCACCCCTCCCGGTTCTCAGAGTCAGCTCACCGGCATCGCAACATTCAGATTGCATGGCCAAGAGTTCAATCTTCCGCAAACCAGGATAGCCGAGTTGTTAGGCTTCGATCACGGAACTGAAGCCCACCGTCGCGTGCCCGATAATTTTAGTGAACAAGCTTTCACTCTATGGCACGACTTAACCAACACCCGTGCATCCACCTTCCAAAGCCTCAACGCCACACACATCCACAACCCGGCAATCTGCTATTTTCACCGGGTCATCTGCAACACAATCTTCGCTAGAGAAAGCAACCATAAGCTCAACTCCAAGGAGCTTCTGTTCTTACACTGCGCGCTTAATGACGAGCCGATCAACGCTGCCCCTTTCATGCTTCAGCATATCCAGGCCATTGCACAGAGAGGCTCCTCCCCGTTCTTCATAGGCAGCATTGTCACCGCCCTCGCCATTCAATTGGGGCTTGGTGACGCGCTCGTTAATCAGCCTCACCTAGCCGCCGAATTCCTCACCAAGAGCTATTGCAGGTCCGCCCACCTGATCGCGCAGCGAGAGGATGACAGGTATAGCCCTGTTGTCAATGGCACCATTTTCCACCACATCATTCTACCGTCCCGCAGCCGCATCGATCCATCCAACCGAGCCAACTGGCTCTTTGTTTTACCTGCTGCTGCCGATCACGTCCCGGTTCATGATGATCAGGCAGACGCTCCAGCGGACGAGATGCAGGACGCTATGGATGCAGCTGAGCCTGTCCAGGATATCCCAGAGACATCTACCCGACAGCCCCCTGCTCCCGCAGTCACACTTGAGGAAGTCCTCCTTGCGATTCATCAGCAGAACCAGATGAACGCCGCACTGGAGCGAAGGCAGAAGGCGCAGTATGATGCTTTACTCGGCACTATTGCTGCAAACCAGGAGGCCACTAATGAGCGGTTTGGAGAAATTTTCAGCGAGCTCGAAGCGCTCCGCATTAGCATTACTGCTACCTCCGGCACCGGTTCTGACCCCGACGCGACTCCCTCCAGACGCCGCTCTCGCACCAGAGGCCGAGCCCGCGGTCCTCAGCAGCCATAGTTTACTTTTATGTTTGTTTTTCGTTTTAGTCTTGTACCGTATTTGTACCGCATTTATATCACAACATTGAGGACAATGTCTGATATAGTGTGGGAGAGGTACCTTTCATTTCCGCACTTTTTCATTTCGTTGTACTTTCAATTCCGTTGTATTTCTTTTAGCAAATTAATGAAATGAGCAAATATGTGCGCTATTTTCTTTAATCTCGAACTTTCCCCGATTATTTAGCTGTACCAGAAAAATAAAATCTCTAATTATTCACATTACCCGACTTACCTACGGAATCGTAACTAGGAAGCCAAGAACGATTTAACAAGATCAATACAATCTTGACATCTTTGACTCCCTACTTAAGCAATTCCATCCCGATTACCATTACGAGTACACTTTTAGTTTCAGTTCAAAAGTAACCCCTAGTAGTTTATACTAGCAGTCAGCACCGTCTGAACACAAACCACGTGGGGAGCCGATGAATATAAGCGTTTGATGCCTAATCAATAATGATCCTTCATATCTCGATGCAAAAATGAAAAGAAATTGCACCAAAGTACACGGTCGCATATACGAAACGAGAAATATGAGAAGGAATCCGTTGCGAGTTGGTTCGGAGGTACTGGTTCTGAACTCGGTAGGGCGTGCTACGGCTCGATCCCCCACAACCTCCAAATCGGATAAAAATGAAGGGTTACCACACTCGTGTACCAGACCCCGTGCTAAAAAAGGATCAAAATCGCTAACCGGCTACTCCACTACGTGCGTGCTAAGGCAAAGGGCTTAATGTGACTGCGCTAGAACGAAACCGGGCGAAATAAGATCGAAAAACTCTAGGTGAAATCGTAATGTGATTGCCGATTGTTTCGTTTGACGGGAAGTCGACGACATAGCTTGTTGCTTGTGTCATTAGTGTATCGGTAGTGTTCTATCAAAGTACCGGATTATCCGACAAAACGATCCACCGTACGGTTTGTTATGAGTATGCGTGAGTAAATTCGTGTCCGCCGATTTTCAACCGACTATTTGCTTGAGGACAAGCAAAGGTTTAAGTTTGGGGAAGTTTGATAACGAGAAAACGCATCGATTATATCGCTAGATTTCATTGACGTTTTATCGCATATTCACCGTTTTAACACTCGATTTCCCGAGTTTTTCTTACTATTTTGCAGGTACGTCGTTATGTGAAGCTAAATCATGAATTAAGAGAAAAGGAACAAAAGAGACCACAAGGAGATGAAGAAATGTAGAAGCCTGCAGAAAGACTGCATAATTTGTTGCAGCCACGATCATTACAAGGGTGTCACGACCGTGACACCCCAATTTGGGCCATCACGACCGTAAGAGAGTGATCACGACCGTGACACTTAAAATCCTCAAATTACGAACGTGAAGACCTTGTCACGCCCGTGACAAGGATAAAACTTGGTTTTGACTCAGACTACGTCAAGGCACTACTTGAAGACCACTTCTCCTCTTATTTCTCCTCAAGGCATCACGTGAAGACCACTTCTCCCATTTTTGTTGCCACGTTCCAGCATTCCTTCAACAACTTCAGCAAGGCCCATGCAACAAAGGACCAAGAATCCAGCCCATTAAAGACTCTATAAATAGTACAAGCTCTGTGAACTCAGGGACAGACTTCATTATTCAAATTTCTGCGGAAGCTCTGCCGAATTGTATTGCGACCCTGCCTTTCCATTCCAGTTTCCATTCCAGCATTATTTTTTAGCTTCTGTTTCGTGTTTATTTGTATCCAAACCAACCGTATAACAATTTCCCACATCAGGAAATTGTTATACATTTAATTGTTTCTAAACCTTCAGCATTCGTTTATTTTTAATTTCCGCCTACTCCAAGCTTTCCGGTCTGTGGAAGAAGGAGTCTGCTCGAATATCTGTTAATCAGGTTTTTACTATATTGCAATTTAATTTAGTTATAATGTCTATTTATTTTTCTGCCATGAGTATGTTATTATTAAATTCTCTGCTTATGTCTGGCTCAACGTCGATGAGTAGCTAAACACCTTAGGGCGGTATGTAGTTATAACAAACTTAACCGGTAAATATAACCATAGGCTGAAAATAATCAATCACTTAACATTTTGGCTGATACTTTTTAATTGAAATAGATCTTTTCGTTACGAGAGTAAGAAAAGAGTATTAGGTTAGGTCAAGACCACGAGAGTGTGAGATTTTAACCAGATAGCTAAAGTTAGGCATTTAAATTAAACACAGCGAGAGCGCTTTAAGATAAATTAGGATTACTAAGTTTCCAAAAATTACCTCTAAACACTTATGGGCTAGCGAGAGCAGGCATAGGGCTTTAGGGATAAGATCTGATATAAGACCACGAGAGTGTGAGTTGAGGGTATTTAAACTGGTAATCTCTACCGAATAGATTAAGTGAACACCTTTATAAGCCTAGGTTAGATTGACCCACCTAAGTTAGTATAATTACATACCGACCGCCTTAATATTACTTTATTAAAAACTTAAGTCTAATTCCGCCTTTAATAGTCTTAAAAACCAACAACAATCGTGACAACCATTCGCCTTAGCTAAACTAGAAGTTCATCTAGCACTAAGTAACAATAGAATCCCTGTGGATCGATAATCTTAAATATTACTTCGATAGGCTGTGCACTTGCAGTAAGATACCGCTAGACGCATAAGTAGACACGTCTGTAGACCATCACCTAATAAGGCCAAAGTTGTGTTTAGGTAACTACGGTCCCCAGTATCACAGGCTCCAAGGTCGAAAATAGTGAATGTTTTCACGACTACTTGTTCAACAATACTAGTTTTCAAGAGGGCCTCAACTGAGCGGTGATTCTCAAGTCAGCTTGGTCGGGACTCACTCCCTATAAGCCTCGTCGAATATATCACCTTCCTATAAAAGTTGCACTCAAGTCCGGGTGTAGGACTTATCTTACAACAATGATACCCCAAGCAAGGTACAACAAAAATATATACAAGCAGATAATATAGCAAAATAGCAAGCACAAATAAACAAGATAGGGGTAACCCACAAAAGATAAACCTGTATTTTCCCCAGTGAAGTCGCCATTTTCTGTTGCGGTGAGAATAGGATATCAAATTATTGATTAATTTGAATCACAATCTTGATACACAACTAGTCTTTGATTTATCCGAAGGAAAGGTTAAAGAAAGGAAAAACCTATTTTGCATCGTAAACACAATGCAGGGAGAGATCTAGGGTACGGGGGTTGGTTAAGCTTAAGGAAGGTATTATCATCCTAAACTTCTGTAGTACTCTACAGGAACCTCTTGTTTAAAAATATGCTATTGCTAATGGTCATCTATTTAAGGGTAATGCTAAGGGTTAAGGGTAAAAAGAAGGACATAAGGGGTTAGTCCTAAGTATACTCGTCAAGACTCGCATCTTGTGCCTACGTATCCGAGGTAAGGGATGAAATCAGAGAAATCGTAGTTCACCTCACAGAGGGAGATGAGGAACTTCTTGACTGCGGTCAAGGTTCTAGGGGGAAGTAAACGTTCATATAGAAGCACTTACGTGGAGTGCGGCGACTCCTATTCTACGTTGAAAGTTGAATTGAAAAATGGTAGGTAAGTATTCCACGGCGGGAACTTACATGGAGTGCGACGACTCCTAATCCTAAGGCTAGGATAAAGGGAAGATGTCCACGGCAGGACGCCTAATAGTGAGTACGACGACTCGGATCCTAAGGCTAGGGAAAAGGTGAAGTTGTGTCCACAACGGGATGCTAAGTGTAACACCCATTTTAATTATTTAGTCACTTTATTATTATTTTAAAAATTATATGTTGGTGTGCCCTTTGGTGGGGGTGTATTTGATGATGTTTGGTGGGTGTCCCTAATGTGGGAGGACTATTGGTGATATTTTGGTGTGAAATATAGTAATATAAAAATAATAGTAACATTGGTGGGGGTGTTATTATTATTATTATATTTATTATATTTGTTACTATTATTAATATTATTATTATTTTGGTGAAATAATAATATTAGTATTATTATATTATTATTATATTATTTTTATTAATATTATTATTATTATTGGTGTGATAATATTATTATTATTATAATTATAATTATTGTTGGGTGTATCACTATTATTATTATTATGTTGAATATTACTATAATATTATAATAGTATTATATTATATTATATTATTATTATTATTATAATGATTATTATAATTATTATTATTAGAATTATTATTGGGAATATTAGTGGTTGGAATAAGTAAAATAAGAGGTGAAAGGGTTATTGGGAAGTTAGAATGGAAATATGAAAAGTCACGATAGAAACTGTGAGGAAGGAAATATGAAGGGGTAGCAAGGAGATATTAGAAAAGTTGGAATGGAGAGGAAAGGGATTACCATAGGCGTGGGATATTGGTGTGATAATAATAATAGTATTATTATTATTATTATTATTACTATTATTATTATTAGTGTTATTATTATTATTATTATTAAAAGTATTATTATGATTATTGGAGAGATAATAATATTATTATTATTGTTATTATTAATAGTATTATTATTATTAAGATTATTATTATTATTATCATTATTATTATTATTAGAATTATTAATATTATTATTATTATTATTATTATTAATATGTGGTATTATTAATATTAGTAAGATTATATTAGTATTATTATTATTATTAAGATTATTAATATTATATTATTTTATTAGTTATTATTATTGGGATTAGAATAATTAAAAAGGGAAATAGAATATGAGGGGTTAGGAGAGTGACGATACATTTTAGAAAAATTGAGAAAAAAGAGCGATAGAAAGAGAGAAGAGGAAAGAACGAGGAAAGTGAAAAAGAACGAAGGAAAAAGGGAACGAAGAACGGAAGAGGAAGGAGAAGGCCAAGAGACCAATTGTCAAGGTAAGGGGGGAGAAATTTGATTGGGAATGGTTTATACATGTATAGGGTAGAGGGGATTCCTTAACCCCGTAGGAATTTATCGTTATATAAAGTTTTATATTGGCATGCTATGATTATTGTTGATGTTGGGGGATTGATGAATGCTGATGATGCATTTTGGGGTATATATATATATGGTGATGATGTTACTGTAGTATTGATCCATTTTGTTGGATTGTTGATGTTACTGTAGTGTTGATAGTAACTAGGAATATAAAGCTGATGAGATTATGTGTTGTTACCGTAGTGTTGGCAATGACCGTGATTATAGCTTTGGGAAAAGTTATGTGTTGTTTCCCTATAGCGTCGTTAATGACTATGGTTAGGACCTTGGTGAGATTCAGAGTGACTCTGAAATGTCGGTAATGTACCGTAATGTCGGTTCTAGAGTAGAAATTATAGGATAATTGGTAAGTATAATATCTATTGGCATGTTTGTGATTGTGGATTGATGTTGATGAATTATTGATTTTGGTGTATAGGCTGAGGTGTTGGTTTAGGGAGGTTCTGAGTAACCTCAGAGACTTTTGGTGAGATGTCTGAATTGGTCTCGTGTGATCCTTCTAGCCTTGCTGTAGTGTGAAAATGATGAGTATGGGATATAACTTGTGTACTTGGGGATAGTACGCGTTTCCCTTAATATTGTTGGTGAGCAATTAGTAATGTATATGTGTGTAGTGATCAGTAGGATCGTGTATCCCCGAGTGGGGGGGGGGACGTAGTTATATCCGGTGTGATAGTATGAATTCGTTTACTATCTGATTGATTTATATGGTGTTGGTGTAATATATCTATACATATGCATTGTTGTATGATGATATGATCAGGAGGATCGTGTGCACTTAGCGTGCCAGAATATAATAATTATGCATTGGTGTCTTGCATATCATGGTGTTTTGGTGGGATGAATCATGTCTCAGGAGGAGCGTAAGTGATTCATCAGTACTCCTTTGTGGAGAATGGTGGGGGATAGATCATGTCTCAGGAGGAGCGTAAGTGATCTATCCAGGTTCGATTGAATGAACCAATGAGTCGGTACCGCATGCATGGTGTTGAGTTGCATAATTGCATTATAATATGTTATATTGTAATTTGAACAGTAGGTTCGTTATATGGTGTTGTTGGGGTGAATAATTGATGTGTTGGTGTGTTTTACTGCCTTATTACATGTATTACATTACCATTATATTTTTGATCATGATTTCTCACCCCTTGTTGTTGTTGTGGTCTGTGCTTCTTCGGAAGTACAGATAATCCAGGTGCTTAGCTAGCTTGGATATTGGTGTGACTGTCGAGTCTAGGATGCTCTGATACGTAGCACGGGACTTGGGCATTTTTATTGTTTCATGTTGAACTCCTATTTTTTTTCCTGCGAACGTATCAAAAATTTTATTTAATTGTATTATTTAAATATTCCGCTGTATTTGGAGAAAAACCTTTTATATAAGGAAACGTGATTTTTATGTGATATCCCACTTGGGAAGGAAACTCTGATTTTTATTATGTTATTCATATTTTATTTGTTTTGGAAAGTGGGGTGTTACAATTGGTATCAGAGCAGGTCGGTCCGTCCGGCCAGTGTTGTTGAGTCGAGTTGAGTCTGTCCGTTATGATGTAGTTGAATATCTTTTAACTTGGTGTTGCTATGTTTGAGCAGTATGGCAGGAAGGAACGATGTTGCATTGGTTGCTGCTATGCAAGCAATGGCGCAGGCAGTTGCTAATCAGAATCAAACTGCAGATGCCCAATTCAGGAGTTTGGCGCTGTTTCGGAGCAACAAGCCGCCAACGTTTGAAGGAGGAATTCTGGACCCAGAAGCTGCTCAGAAGTGGCTGAAGGCAATTGAGAAGATCTTCAGAACGATGGAATGTACTGATGAGCAGAAGGTGAGATTTGGTACTCACATGCTGGAAGGTGAGGCTGAAGCCTGGTGGGACAATAGTCGCCAAAGATTGGAATCTGCTGGAACCGCCATTACTTGGGAGGTGGTTCGGAAGGGTTTTTTGGAAAAGTATTTTCCAGAAGATATTCGCAGTGCTAAGGAAATTGAATTCTTAGAGTTGAAGCAGGGTAGTATGACGGTAGCGGAGTATGCTGCTAAATTTGAGGAGCTAGTGCAGTATTGTCCTCACTATAATGTGGAGGGGGCGATGACTTCTAAGTGCTTAAAGTTTGAGAATGGACTGCGTCCAGAGATTAAGTTGGGAATTGCTTGTCAGAAGATCAGGAGCTATCCTGAGCTAGTAAGTAGGAGCAGGATATATGATAACGATAACCGAGCTAGGATTGCGCACTACAAAGCTGTTAATGACCGTAAGGGTAAGCAGAGGTTTAGTGGTACTCCTTATGGTGTTGCTGCTGATAAGGGAAAACGTAAAGCTGTTGTTGATAAGAAGCCTAGAGATGGGAGAGCATCTGCTGAAGGGAAATGTTTTCGGTGCGGTGGTATGGGACACCGTGCTAATGATTGTCCTAATGAAGCCAAAAAGTGTTTTAAGTGTGGAAAACCAGGTCATGTGATAGCTGACTGCAGAGCAACTATGCCGACCTGTTATAACTGTGGTGAGAAGGGTCACATCAGTACCCATTGTGAGAAGCCGAAGAGGCCTCAGACGTCTCCGGCTGGTGGAAAAGTGTTTGCTTTGGCAGGAACTCAAGCTGCCAGTGATGAGCGTGTTATCAAAGGTACTTGTATTATCAATAATATTCCTTTAACTGCTATTATTGATACGGGTGCAACACACTCGTTTATTTCTGTGGATTGTGTGGAGAGGATAGGATTGGTGTCGTCTACTCTGGAGAGACGAATGACTATTGAGACACCCTCTATAGGTTCAGTGACTACTTCTTTGGTATGCCTGAAGTGTCCGCTGACTATTTTCGGTAGAGAATTTGAAGTGGATTTGATTTGTCTACCACTTGGTAAATTGGATGTTATTCTGGGTATGAACTGGTTAGAGTTCAACCGAGTCTACATCGACTGTTTTCGGAAGGAATTGTTGTTCTTGACCCCTGAAGAGGAAGCTTTAGCAAGTTCTTTGTCTAATAAAGAATTGAGGGCCTTGTTGGAAGATGAAACTAGAGTGTTTGCTTTATTTGCAACTTTATCGGTGGATAGCAAAGTGTCAATGGAGGAATTGGCAGTGGTGAATGAATTTCCGGAAGTGTTTCCTGACGACATTACGGAATTGCCTCCGACGCGAGAAGTGGAATTTGGTATTGATCTTGTTCCTGGTACGAGGCCTATTTCTATGGCGCCGTACAGGACGTCTGCAGTGGAATTGGCTGAGTTGAAGTCTCAGATTGGAGAATTGTTGGATAGAAAGTTTATTAGGCCAAGTGTATCGCCGTGGGGAGCTCCAGTGTTGTTGGTGAAGAAGAAGGATGGTAGTATGCGTTTGTGCATCGATTACCGTCAATTGAATAAAGTAACTATTAAGAATAAGTATCCTCTACCTAGGATTGATGACTTGATGGACCAGCTGGTGGGAGCTCGTGTATTTAGTAAGATCGACTTAAGATCGGGTTATCATCAGATAAGAGTAAAAGAAGGTGATGTTCAGAAGACTGCCTTTAGGACTCGATATGGACATTACGAATATGCTGTAATGCCGTTTGGAGTGACTAACGCGCCGGGAGTATTTATGGAGTATATGAACAAAATTTTCCATTCTTATTTGGATCAGTTCATTGTAGTGTTTATTGATGATATATTAATTTATTCTAAATCTGATGAAGAACATGCAGGACATTTGAGAATTGCCTTGCAAGTGTTGAAGGAAAATAAATTATTTGCTAAACTGTCAAAGTGTGACTTCTGGTTGAAGAGAGTGAGTTTCTTGGGGCATGTAATATCTGAAGATGGAATAGCGGTGGATCCGTCAAAAGTAAGTGCAGTATTGCAGTGGGAACCGCCGAAGACAGCGACAGAAATTAGGAGCTTTCTGGGTTTAGCTGGTTATTACCGCAGGTTTATTGAAGGTTTCTCTAATTTGGCGTTGCCGCCGGAGTTGTCGAATCTACATGATGTGTTTCATGTGTCGCAATTGCGAAAATATGTTTCTGATCCATCTCACGTGATTCAGAGAGATGATGTTCAGGTTCGGGAGAATCTTACTATTGAGACGATGCCGTTGAGGATCGAGGACCGTAAGATGAAACAGCTCCGAGGGAAAGAGATACCTTTGGTGAAGGTAGCTTGGGGAGGTGCTGCAGGAGGCAGTGTGACCTGGGAGTTGGAAAGCAGGATGCGAGAAGCGTATCCGGAGCTATTTCCATCAGGTAATTTTCGAGGACGAAAATAATTAAAGTGGGGGAGAGTTGTAACACCCATTTTAATTATTTAGTCACTTTATTATTATTTTAAAAATTATATGTTGGTGTGCCCTTTGGTGGGGGTGTATTTGATGATGTTTGGTGGGTGTCCCTAATGTGGGAGGACTATTGGTGATATTTTGGTGTGAAATATAGTAATATAAAAATAATAGTAACATTGGTGGGGGTGTTATTATTATTATTATATTTATTATATTTGTTACTATTATTAATATTATTATTATTTTGGTGAAATAATAATATTAGTATTATTATATTATTATTATAATATTATTTTTATTAATATTATTATTATTATTGGTGTGATAATATTATTATTATTATAATTATAATTATTGTTGGGTGTATCACTATTATTATTATTATGTTGAATATTACTATAATATTATAATAGTATTATATTATATTATATTATTATTATTATTATAATGATTATTATAATTATTATTATTAGAATTATTATTGGGAATATTAGTGGTTGGAATAAGTAAAATAAGAGGTGAAAGGGTTATTGGGAAGTTAGAATGGAAATATGAAAAGTCACGATAGAAACCGTGAGGAAGGAAATATGAAGGGGTAGCAAGGAGATATTAGAAAAGTTGGAATGGAGAGGAAAGGGATTACCATAGGCGTGGGATATTGGTGTGATAATAATAATAGTATTATTATTATTATTATTACTATTATTATTATTAGTGTTATTATTATTATTATTATTAAAAGTATTATTATGATTATTGGAGAGATAATAATATTATTATTATTGTTATTATTAATAGTATTATTATTATTAAGATTATTATTATTATTATCATTATTATTATTATTAGAATTATTAATATTATTATTATTATTATTATTATTATTATTATTAATATGTGGTATTATTAATATTAGTAAGATTATATTAGTATTATTATTATTATTATTAAGATTATTAATATTATATTATTTTATTAGTTATTATTATTGGGATTAGAATAATTAAAAAGGGAAATAGAATATGAGGGGTTAGGAGAGTTACGATACATTTTAGAAAAATTGAGAAAAAAGAGCGATAGAAAGGGAGAAGAGGAAAGAACGAGGAAAGTGAAAAAGAACGAAGGAAAAAGGGAACGAAGAACGGAAGAGGAAGGAGAAGGCCAAGAGACCAATTGTCAAGGTAAGGGGGGAGAAATTTGATTGGGAATGGTTTATACATGTATAGGGTAGAGGGGATTCCTTAACCCCGTAGGAATTTATCGTTATATAAAGTTTTATATTTGCATGCTATGATTATTGTTGATGTTGGGGGATTGATGAATGCTGATGATGCATTTTGGGGTATATATATATATGGTGATGATGTTACTGTAGTATTGATCCATTTTGTTGGATTGTTGATGTTACTGTAGTGTTGATAGTAACTAGGAATATAAAGCTGATGAGATTATGTGTTGTTACCGTAGTGTTGGCAATGACCGTGATTATAGCTTTGGGAAAAGTTATGTGTTGTTTCCCTATAGCGTCGTTAATGACTATGGTTAGGACCTTGGTGAGATTCAGAGTGACTCTGAAATGTCGGTAATGTACCGTAATGTCGGTTCTAGAGTAGAAATTATAGGATAATTGGTAAGTATAATATCTATTGGCATGTTTGTGATTGTGGATTGATGTTGATGAATTATTGATTTTGGTGTATAGGCTGAGGTGTTGGTTTAGGGAAGTTCTGAGTAACCTCAGAGACTTTTGGTGAGATGTCTGAATTGGTCTCGTGTGATCCTTCTAGCCTTGCTGTAGTGTGAAAATGATGAGTATGGGATATAACTTGTGTACTTGGGGATAGTACGCGTTTCCCTTAATATTGTTGGTGAGCAATTAGTAATGTATATGTGTGTAGTGATCAGTAGGATCGTGTATCCCCGAGTGGGGGGGGGGGGACGTAGTTATATCCGGTGTGATAGTATGAATTCGTTTACTATCTGATTGATTTATATGGTGTTGGTGTAATATATCTATACATATGCATTGTTGTATGATGATATGATCAGGAGGATCGTGTGCACTTAGCGTGCCAGAATATAATAATTATGCATTGGTGTCTTGCATATCATGGTGTTTTGGTGGGATGAATCATGTCTCAGGAGGAGCGTAAGTGATTCATCCGTACTCCTTTGTGGAGAATGGTGGGGGATAGATCATGTCTCAGGAGGAGCGTAAGTGATCTATCCAGGTTCGATTGAATGAACCAATGAGTCGGTACCGCATGCATGGTGTTGAGTTGCATAATTGCATTATAATATGTTATATTGTAATTTGAACAGTAGGTTCGTTATATGGTGTTGTTGGGGTGAATAATTGATGTGTTGGTGTGTTTTACTGCCTTATTACATGTATTACATTACCATTATATTTTTGATCATGATTTCTCACCCCTTGTTGTTGTTGTGGTCTGTGCTTCTTCGGAAGTACAGATAATCCAGGTGCTTAGCTAGCTTGGATATTGGTGTGACTGTCGAGTCTAGGATGCTCTGATACGTAGCACGGGACTTGGGCATTTTTATTGTTTCATGTTGAACTCCTATTTTTTTTCCTGCGAACGTATCAAAATTTTTATTTAATTGTATTATTTAAATATTCCGCTGTATTTGGAGAAAAACCTTTTTATAAGGAAACATGATTTTTATGTGATATCCCACTTGGGAAGGAAACTCTGATTTTTATTATGTTATTCATATTTTATTTGTTTTGGGAAGTGGGGTGTTACACTAAGCACGAATACGGCGACTCGGATCCTAAGGCTAGGATGGGGTGAGGGTAAAGGCATTGACGCGGCGGTCAAACAGGAAAACCTTTCCTTCGAAGGGGGATAATGGTAAATGAGATAATGTAAAATAAGATAATGATATATAAGGTAATGGATAAATCAAGTGATGATAGAAATGAGATATATGCAAATATTGTACAGTAATCATGAGTAGATGTTGAATGGATAATGAGAAATCAAGTTAGAAGTGGATTGTGATGAAAAATGATTAAGTGGTAACTGTGATTTGGGGTTAAATTGAGAAAATTTAGAAATTAATTGTTTTTAAGGGTTTTTGAGAATAAAATGAAATTAAGTCCAGGTTAAAAAGATGTTAGAAATTAAATTAAATGAAAAAGGAGGATTATGGTTGATCTTAAGTTAAGAATTTTTTTTTAATTGGATTAAGGAGGGAATTAGCAAAAAAATTAGTTAAATTTTAAAAGTTCTTAATTATTTAAAAAAGAGGTTAAATTAATTAGTTTTTTTATTATTAAGAAAAGGAAAATAAAAATTTAAATTAAGAAACTAAATTAAACGTTTTTTTGTGTGTTTTTAAAATAAAATAAAAACCCAAAATCTAAACTGAAAAGCTAAATATTTTTGTTATCTTTATTTTTTATTATAAAAGAAAATAAATCAACATTAGATCTAAACATATTTTTTTTAATTAAAAATTTGTTTTTTTTATTAATATTTTTCTGATTTTAGTTAAATAGGTGTTAGTGGTTATGTTAGTATTGTTAGCAATTATATTAATTAATATTACATAAAAACGGCGCCTAGGCTTCTCTTCCTCTCTCTCAGATTTTCGTCTCTCTTTCAACGCATGCAATACTTTCCTCTTCTTCCTTTGTCCGCTCGCAATTTATCTCTTCTTCTTCTTTCGTCTTATCTTAAAAAAAAATAACATGAAAGAAAAAAATGAGTTAGCGGTTTTTACCCCAAATGTTGATGGTTTTGCGCTCGTATGGTTCCTGAGCAGTGATGAACTTTCGTTCTGAGCTCGTTCTCTTATGATGATTTGAAACTGGATTTGAATGGTTTTATGTTGGATGTGGTTCGTTTTTGAAGGTTTGACTGGATTTGTGGGATTTATGGGCAATGATGAATGATTTATGAGCCCTGAGTGATCTGGTGTTTTTCGTGATTTTTTTCGAATCTGTATTTTTTGAGATGGTTTGGTGGTGACTTTCGGATCTCTTTCGGATGATTTTTCCCCCTTTGATGTTCTTCCAACTTCTTCTTATAGCATTTTTCTAAAACCGATTTGAAGGAGAGTTTTAAGAACTTTCCCTTTTCTTGAATCTTGTTTGATTTATGTTTTGGAAAGTTTTCCTTTTCCGGTTAGATCTTGTTGGACACGTTTATGATTTTCCAATTCTGTTTTTGCCATTGATGATATGTTTCCTCTTCCAGTTTGATTTGTTGTCATATTTGTGTTAATGATGATGATGGTTGATTTGTGTTTTCGGATATGTTTGTCTGAGGATTGTTTGGCTTATTGATTGTTGATTCTTCTTTCGTTTATGGAAAGGTTGGAATATTCCGTTCCATTTTGGATGTTGATATTGTTCCCATTTTCGGATGGTTCTTGATGGCTTTGCTTTCTTTCGTTTCCGGATGATTTGGCTCATTGATAAAGTCCATTTTCAGATTTGGACTTGTGTAAGAATTGTTTCAGAAATATTTGGACCGTGTTTGGCTTACCGTTGGGAACCTGAACCATGTTTTAGGAGGAAAAAATAATACACTTTTTTTTCTCTTTAAACTTCTTTTTCTAAGAACTGATGCTGCCTTGATTGTTTGGTCCGACATTATTGCTGCCTGTTCTGTTGGTTGACAAGAGTTTGGTAGCAGATTAATGTTGCCCTTCCGGATTGTAAAAGAACCGATGATGATTCTTTAAATTCTGAGGGCTAAAAAAATTCAATGTCCTTTTCTTTTTGAAATTTCTTGTTTTAGTTTGATGCCATTGTTGTTATTTTGCAGGTGCAGGACCTTGAAGACAAGCATGAGGACTTAGGATTTTATGATTAGAATTTATAACACGAGTTTAAAAAATGTAACTTTGAATATGTTTGTAAGGACTTGGTTTGTAAGACAATGTTTGTAAAAATTTTCCGTGTAGATAAACCTTGTAATCCTTGTCATAAGGCTAATGAACTAATGAATTTAAAGTTATAAACCGTGACTTCAACCACAAAGTGTGAACTTCATGTAAGAACAGGAATTACGCAAATCCTTCTTGAATTAGACTTAAAATCATGAGTGAAACAACTTTAACCAAGAACTTGACCTTGAATCTTGAACATATATCTTGAACTTGATAAAAATTCAATGAGAATTTCTTATATTTGAATCGAATCCGAACTTGAACATAAAACTCAAAAGTGGAGGGTTTTAGCGAACCAATGACCTTTTAGCAAACTTCTATTATTGGAGTTTCAAGCAGACTAAGAACAAAGGAAAAACTCGAAGTCGAACCAATGCCTAAGAATCTGACATCTCTTGAAAGTAATCTTGAATTCGATAAAGTTTGCTATCCCACATGTCGATCACATTCCTCTGGATAGGAGCTTCTTGACCTTAATGAAAACCTTTTATAGTACCTTACACCATGATTGTGCTTGAAGTCCAAATAAACTTTAGACTTAACACCTCCTGGAAGAAACCTTGAGAAATTTTGAAGGAAATGGCCTTGTATTGATTGAGGAGTCTGCAAGAGATAAGAGGTACATGTAAAGCTTCCATGATTTCTGGAACTTCAAACAGCAACCTAACTTCACACCACAAACAGACAACTGGTTAAGAAGGTTAGCTAAAACAAAAAAATGAACTAAAATGAAATGCGAATGATCAGTGAATCTAAGGGTAAAATTTGGGGTATGACACCAACTCAAGATCAATTGGACAGATCTATACATCTCACGTTGTTAGATTGGCTAATGGTTATAACTGCTCTACTATATAAAAGGGCAATATGTCATTTCTCAGGTAATTCAATTTTAAATCTCAATTGTTTCATCTCACTCTCATACTGACTTGGGCATGATACTACTAACCTTGCAGATTAGCCTCTTCTCCACCGTACTGAAAACTAGAGTCCACCTTTATGATCCTTGTTAATCGTTCACCCATCAATTCTAGTTCTCGTACGGAATACCATATATCATCATGATGAAATGATTGTATTCATCATGCAATCCTTGGAGTATGTCATATATCTAATCTCTTTCAAATATTGGATATCTAATGGCTATGAGTGAATTCGTTATAGCACAAACTATAAGAACATATTCATAAATTGATCTAATTCCTTTATTACTTTTCTTTAATTCTGACCTCAACTAACGAACTTGAGCTTTAATATGGGAATTGAAGTGCTAATGCACCTTTTTGCATACCTTATAAGCATGTTCGCATGAGAGAACTCGTAGTAAAACGACTTCAAATATTCTAGAGAGAAACCATGTAAACAAAGCTTAATCTTTAACTGTCCAAGATTCATAATTTTTAGAAAATATATTAGCAATTCTATCATTCTCTGGAGTTTGTATTAGAGAATTGCACCTTCAAATTGTTGATTCCACAACAAAAAATTGTTTTCTTGAAGTTTGATTGACACTTTTGGCGCAAACGTATATGCAGAACCTAAAAAAGAAGCTTTTGTTGATGTTGCTTGAGAAGTTTGAACTCCAAGATAAGAATCTTGTGGTGAAATCTCTATATCTGGCGTTGAAGTTTCTCTGAAACTTGATGCAGAACACGATTTTCAAAATATGAAGCTTTTTTTAAGCCGGAATCTTCAACGAAGATGATGATGTAGGGAAAATAGGTCCTTCTTACACATATGATACCATGTTGAGTGAACACCCGTGCATGGAGAGAAAAACGATTATTTGTTTGTTTTTTCCCGCTCGTTGTGGTTTTTCTTTAGCTTTTCTTATTGTTTTCGGCTTGG
>CAWUDS030001293.1:0-49614 GCA_963859935.3 Lathyrus sativus | reverse complement strand
CAACCGATTTTATATCTATATGATTTTGTTATGATGACATGTCTATTTAACCGAGTTATTCGATTTAATTCGGTTTAGTCATGCAGTTCGACCAGTGACCAAATAGTTCAACCAATAAACCAGTGAATCAATACTTTCATCGGTTCGATTTTTAAAATATTGTCTAAAACCACTAATTATCAATGTGTGCTCTCAATTGATGTTAATAACAATTTTTGTTAAAGCAAATAATTGAATTAATAGAGTACTATACTCTAATCCTTTATACAAAAAGATTCCTCTCCTTCATTCTCAAACTTAGATGAATAAGTATGTAAATACATATTTATAGACAAAGTGGATAAATGACAATCCCTTTCAATAAAAAATTACGATGCTTCACCAGATTAATTAAAATCTAAATAATTATTTAAAACACACCCTTCACTAAAGAGTTACAATAGTTTTTATATTAAATAAAATTTAAATAATAGTTAAAACCACGTCATAAAAAGTTGCAATAATTTCACCCATCATAAATTTATTCAACTATAAGTTACATTACTTAAGTATACCTAACATGGGATATTATATATATTACAAGATTTATGAAATACCATTCAACCAATATTTTAATCTTATAAATCAATGGAAGACCAATACTTAGAAAACAAATTTTTTCTTACATTCTCCATTTAGACAATATTGATTTGATAAATAAAACAAAACCAAAAACAAATTCTACCAATCATGCTCATAATATTGTTGTACATGCAGATAGCCTAAATCTTACAACCGGACCGGCTATTGCGGCACCAAATGGTTTTCCTGGAGCTCCAAAAGAAGATATAAGATATTAGAAGGCTTCATCACTACTACGAAAAATACAATAATAGTTAGGAAATCAATAACGTCATGCATGACCTGCACTTGTTATGTAGGGTGTAGTTGTATATGCGGTACTTTCAATCACAGTCTTATGACCATTGTAGAAAACTTGAAAGCGTGCTATATATAATTAGGGTTATCATAACTAACCGTTGTAATATATAAAGGTCCTGTCTTCGATTCTCACCAGCGCATCTTTTAGTATAATATATTATTCTGGACATCTGTCAATGTACAACCACGGTTATATATTACAACCGTCGTTAAATAATATGCTTTTTTTTTAAATAATTGATATGACCTGATCATAAGGGGATCATTGACTGGCCACACTCTGCTGGACTGCTGCCTGTTCACCGGTGATGAGGAGGAGGAAGGGGGTGTACCTGCAAGGCACTCCGATGTCAAAGTAAGTATATGGGCAGAGTGATCACAAGTACAGAAAATGGGGTAAGAAGTGAATTACCTGGCCCTCTTGTGGAAGAGGGTATTTATAGAGATACTCCAGCGCTGGGCCAACGGTCACTTGCGTTGGGCTGGATTGCCAGGCCCAACCCAGGTGACTGCTAGGGCTTACGTGACGTAGTGAAGACCAGGATGTGGTCTTCGCCCTAGTCCAACTGTCTCGTGATCTCCGGAAAGTGGGTTTGATCTGCTCTTTCGAACGTGTGAAGGACACGTTGTCCTACCCGACAGGGGAGCAGGTTCTGCTCGCGGAGGGGCAGGTCTTGCCCGCGGAGAGGACATTGTTTGGTCGAAGGGGGAGTCTTCTTCCCGACGTAGCTGAGACAGGTCCTGCTCGGGGGGGGGGGGGGGGGGGGGGGGGGAGGGGGGGACATTTCCAGCTCGTCGGGGATCCTGTGCCCGACGCTGTGGCCAAAGCTGGACTGGGCTTGGCAGAATATTATTGGGCTGGGCCTGCGCTGCCAGGCCGGGGCCCAGGCCAGAACAGGAGCCCCCCAAGTCGTAGCTTCGAGGAAGGGAGCGAGGACTTTATGGCGTTGCTCCGGGGAAGGGGATTGACCCGAGGAAAAACCCTCTAGCCCGTGTTCGCGGGGGCGCGAGCACGTGCGTTCTTCCACGTCGTCGGTTGCCCGGGCTTGAGGACATGTGTTGGCGAGGAAATGTGAAGGGATGCGACTGCCAGCCTTCGCCACGTGTCACGTGCTGGGTGGCTGCTAGGGCGGCTACCCTAGGGTACTCAAGTGCCTAGTGTAACACCCCGTTCCCAAAATAAAATAAAACAATCAAATAAAACATATATCAGAGTTTCTCTCCCAAACGGGATGCCACAATACACATCAAAATTTCCACAAATATTTTTCCAAATAATTTAACTGAATTTTTCAATAAAATTGCAGCGGAAAAAGATATGGTCTGCCATAACACAAAATATCATATACATACATCATCCATACCCATCATCATCATCATATATACAATAACGGCCATCTGCCCCGAAATACATAACATCATCACCGATCAACATCAAACATCTCACAAATTATCAGATACGCCACGGGGGCACACATATGAAAAATACACAATAATACTCCCAAAAACACCCGGTGTTACGTATCAGAGCAGTCCTACGGAGACACCACAATCCAACTAGCTAAACACCTGGATTGTCTGTACTTCCGAAGAAGCACAGACCACAACAGTAACAAAGGGGGTGAGAATTAGGATTAAATAATAATGCTATAATAGTACATGAAATAAAAGGCAGAAATCAATGATAATACTATTTCATATACATATCATCCGGACTCACGGTCCCCACCGTCAACCACAACACATAATCACGCAACAATGCACTCACACAACTCTTATCATGCGGTACCGACTCACAATCACGATGGGAACCGGGCCATCAACCCTCCACACAGGAGCACATATCAACGATGGGCAACTGGCCATTAACCCTCCACTCAGGGAGCACACCACATTGATGGGCAACTGACCATCAACCATCCACAATGGGAGCACCATAACAATACTGATGGACACCTGGCCATCATCCTCCACAACGGGAGCACATCTCCGATGGACACCTGGCCATCACCCTCCTCACAGGAAGCACACCAACAATACCGATGGTCACTGGGCCATCACCCTCCTCACAGGGAGCACACAACCATATATATATACACACGACGGACAAGGCGTACCGATCCCACGGATCCATTCCCATCACAAAATACGTACATAACAAGCACACAAAGTGCGTCGATCCCACGGATCTGCTCACCACACAACTTATCACATACAATGCACACAAGGCATGTCGGTCCTACTGACCCGAATACATCACATAACAGCACACAAATGCAACGCATAATAAGCGTACCGATCCTCACATCTCACACACAGCACACACACGGTGCACACATCGCACGTATACATCCACACCGGTTCATACATAACGCATAATTCAACAATTATGCCACTTGCGACAAACGCCGGCCAAATAGCCCTACAACCACCAACATACGCTCGTATCAGCTCTCCAGCAAGCCTCCCATCGCACATGACCAACGAGGGTCCAAGTCCACAGAGGAACAACACAAAAACAGCAGCAAAACACAAAACTTCTGCTGGGTTCGCTGGCATGTTCGCCTGGCGAAGGCCCGCAGCGAACATTCGCCACCATTCACCTGGCGAAGCCTGGCAAAGGCTCGCCCCCATTCGCCCAGCGAAGGCTGGCGAACACCTGCAGAATTAGAAAAATTATGCGCATCAGAATCATCATCCACACCCGATTCTGCCCGATTAATTCGACAACTCACAACTAACAACATACTACAACTGAGCTATGGGTCTATTCCCGATTCTATCCGACTATTCATCAACTCTGCTCTCAAAACCAACTTCTGGCTCAACTTCAAACTTAACCGAAAATCCCAAAACTCATCCAATCTAACATCCCCAACACATGCAATGATTTAAACATCAAACAATACAACAATATCAATAACAAGAATATGCAATCAACCAATTCATCATCAATATTCCATAATCTCATACATGGGGTTAGGGATTCCCCTTTCTACCAACATTCATGCACACACCAAAATAACCGTTAAATCCCCCCTTACTTCAAATTCGATTCTGAAGTTGATGAAGCACCTGAAATCTTCACGAATCCCGCGTGCTCTTGCCTTGCTTCCCTTGATCGCTTGCTCGCTTGCTTCTTCCTCCCTCTCGTGTTCGTACGAGTTCTCTCCTTTCTCCTTCTCTTTCTATTTTGCAAAAGACCAAGTTACCCTCAATACCCCAAAATCCTTTTTAATCCAATTAACTCATAATAATATTTTCTCATAATACTTTTATTCCAAAAATCCATTTAAATTATAATTTTACTCATAAAATTAATATTAGTAATAAAAATGATAATAATTAATAATAATATCACATTATTATTAAATATCATATTTTTATCACTGTATACCAATATCATGAGTTCTTGATCCTTTAAAATAATCCTCAAGCACATTCTCAAATAAAATAATCCCGAAAACCAAAAATAATTAAAATGAGTGTTACAACTCTCTCCCACTTTAATTATTTTCGTCCTCGAAAATACCTGATGGAAACAGCTCTGGATACGCTTCCCGCATCCTGCTTTCCAATTCCCAGGTCACATTGCCACCTGCAGCACCTCCCCAAGCCACTCTCACCAACGGTATCTCTTTTCCTCTAAGTCGTTTCATCTTGCGATCCTCGATCCTCAACGGCAATGTCTCCATAGTTAGATTCTCTCTAACTTGGACTTCATCCCTCTGAATCACGTGAGACGGATTGTGTACATACTTCCGAAGTTGCGACACGTGAAACACGTCATGCAAGTTCGAAAGCTCCGGCGGCAACGCCACCCTATAAGCCACAGTACCAATCTGCTGCAAGATCTGATACGGTTCGATAAACTTCGGATCCAAATTTTTGGACTTCAAAGCACGTCCAACACCCGTCACTGGGTTAACCCTCAAGAATACATGGTCACCCACACTGAATTCCAACTCTTTCCTGCGGTTATCATAATAACTCTTCTGCCGATTCTGAGATGCTTTCATCTTTTCACGGATCATCTGCACTGTCTCAGTAGTCTGTTGTACCAACTCTGGTCTCAAAACCACATTCTCACCCGACTCATACTAACACAAAGGAGTCCTGCACCTCCTACCATAAAGAGCCTCAAACGGTGCCATCCCGATAATGGAATGGTAACTGTTGTTGTACGTGAACTCTACCAAAGGCAAATAAGTATCCCACGCACCACCTTTCTCCAACACACAAGCCCGCAACAAATCCTCCAAAGTCTGAATAGTCCGCTTCGACTGCCCATCCGTCTGCGGATGATAAGCTGAACTTAGCTTCAACTCAGTACCCAAGGCCTCTTGTAAACTCTTCAAAAACACAGAAGTGAACCTCGGATCTCTATTCGACACAATGCTCAACGGTATACAGTGCAGCTT
Organism: Lathyrus sativus; assembly: GCA_963859935.3. Lineage (NCBI taxonomy): Eukaryota > Viridiplantae > Streptophyta > Magnoliopsida > Fabales > Fabaceae > Lathyrus > Lathyrus sativus. Next base: position 44,272 of record CAWUDS030001293.1, on the reverse strand, counting down.
CACAATTACCCGAATATAAATCTCTGCCAGATTCTCCAACGGAAAGTTAATACTGATCGGTACAATGTGTGCAGACTTCGTAAGCCGATCCACAATCACCCAAATGACGTCAAATCCTCTCACCATATTCGGCAAACCTGTAACAAAGTCCATAGAAATACAATCCCACTTCCAAACCGGAATCTCTAACGGTTGCATCATCCCATAAGGTCTCTGATGCTCCACCTTCGACTTCTGACAAACCAAACAAGCATAGACATATCGAGCAATATCCTTTTTCATGCCTGACCACCAAAATAACTTTTTCAAGTCCTGATACATCTTCGTAGCTCCTGGATGAACACTCAGGCTACTACGATGTCCTTCGTCCAAAATCGACTTCTTCAACTCATCATTATCCGGCACGCAAATTCGGCCCCGAAACCTCAACACACCCGCACTATCCAACCTGAAATCACTACCGGAGTCACTTCCGGCCTCTTGCATCAATTCCACAAGTTTCACATCCAACTTCTGATGTTCCTTAATCATGTCCAAGAAATCATTATTCACTTGTAATTTACCCAACGTCACACCATCCGATGTAAACTCACAAACCATGCTCAAATCCCGAAACTGCTCAATAAGCTCCATCTCTTTTACCATCAATGTCGACATATGAATTGTCTTTCTGCTCAACGCATCTGCAACCACATTCGCTTTCCATGGGTGATAACTCAAACTAAAATCATAATCCTTCAAGAATCCAACAATCTCCTCTGCCGCATATTCAACTCCTTCTGATCAAACAAATATTTCAAACTCTTGTGATTACTGAATACCTCAAACCTCGAACCATATAAATAATGTCACAAAATCTTCAACACAAAAACTACCGCAGCCAATTCAAGGTCATGAGTAGGATAGTTCCGCTCATTCACCCTCAATTGCCACGAAGCATAGGCTACCACTTTTCCATTCTGCATAAGAACTCCGCCCAATCCCATTTTGGACGCATCATAATATACCACAAAAGGCTCACACGGATTCGGTAACACCAACACCGGCGCTGAAGTAAATCTCTTTTTCAGTTCCTCAAAACTCTCTTCACAAGCCGCATCCCACACAAACACTTGATCTTTCCTTGTCAACTGAGTCAACAGCAAAGCCAATCTAGAAAAGCCTTCAATGAATCTTCGGTAATACCCTGCTAAGCCCAAAAAGCTTCTAACCTCTGTTACCGTCTTCGGCGGTTCCCACTGTAACACCGCACTCACCTTAGATGGATCCACAGAAACACCATCACCCGAAATAACATGCCCCAGAAAACTCACCGTCTTCAACTAGAATTCACACTTTGATAACTTAGCAACCAACTTGTTATCCTTCAACACTTGTAAAGCGATCCTCAAATGTTCTACATGCTCTTCCTCAGACTTACAATAAATCAGAATGTCATCAATGAACACGACAATAAACTGATCCAAATAAGAATGAAAGATACGGTTCATATATTCCATAAACACACCCGGCGCATTAGACACTCCGAAAGGCATGACTGAATACTCGTAATGTCCATATCGAGTCCTAAACGCCGTCTTCTGAATATCACCTTCTCTCACTCTTATCTGATGATAACCCGACCTCAAGTCAATCTTACTAAACACACGAGCTCCCACTTACTGATCCATCAAATCGTCGATCCTTGGAAGAGGATATTTGTTCTTGATGGTCACTTTGTTCAACTGTAGGTAATCAATTCACAAATGCATGCTACTGTCCTTCTTCTTCACTAACAATACTGGAGCTCCCCACGGCGACATACTTGGCCTGATGAACTTTCTATCTAGCAACTCTCCAATCTGAGTCTTCAACTCGGCCAACTCCACTGCTGACATCTTGTACGAAGCCATAGAAATAGGCCTCATACCAGGAACAAGATCAATGCTAAACTCAACCTCTCTCTTCGGAGGCAACTCTGTAATATCATCCGGGAACACCTCCGGAAACTCATTCACCATAGCTAACTCATCCAATAATGCCTTGTTGTCAACAGACAGTGATGCAAATAAAGCAAACACCTGCGCTTCATCTCCCAACAAGGTTCTTAATTCCTTACCAGACAAGGAATCTGCCAACGCTTCCTCTTCAGGAGTCAAAAACAATAACACTTTCCGAAAACAATCGATGTACACTCGATTGAACTCCAACCAGTTCATACCAAGTATAACATCCAAACCACCAAGTGGAAAACAGATCAAATCCACACCGAAGTCTCGGCCAAAGATAGTCAGTGGACACTTCAAACACACAAGTGAAATAGTCACTGAACCAATCGAGGGAGTTTCAATAGTCATCCGCCGCTTAAGAGTAGTCGGCACCAAACCTAACCTCTTCACACAATCAACAGATATAAACGAGTGGGTCGCACCCATATCAATCATAGCAGTCAAAGGAATGTTATTGATAAAACAAGTACCTTTGATCGAACGTTCTCCGTCTTCCGCTTGAGTTCCCACGACTGCAAATACTTTACCCGCCACCTGAGGCGCCTGAGGCCTCCCTGGCTTCTCACAATGAGTATTAATGTGGCCTTTCTCGCCACAATTATAACAAGTAGGCATATTAGTCCTACAATCCGCCATCACATGGCCCAGCTTCCCACACTTGAAGCACTTTTTCGCATCAGGAGGACAATCATTGGCACGATGACCCATGCCACCGCACCGAAAACACTTTGTACCAGTCAACGCCTACCCTCTCTGGGCTTCCTATCAACAGCACCCTTGAACTTCCCCTTACCAGTCGGAACACTGTAAGGAGTACCACCGAACCTTTGTTTACCCTTACGATCACTTTCCGCCTTGTAGTGTACGATCCTCGCACGATTATCGTTATCATAGATACGACTCCTACTCACCAACTCAGGATAGCTCCTGATTTTCTAACATGCGATTCCCATCTTGATCTCTGGCCTCAGCCCATTCTCAAATTTCAGACACTTCGAAGTCATAGCTTCCTCAGTATTGTAATGAGGACAATACTGAGCCAGCTCCTCAAACTTAGCCGCATACTCGGCTACCGACATACTGCCCTGTTTCAATTCCAAAAATTCCACCTCTTTAGCACTTCTGACATCTTCTGGAAAATACTTCTCCAGAAATCCAGACCGAACCACCTCCCAAGTAATCAAAGTCCCCAAAGCTTCCATCCTTTGACGACAATTTTCCCACCAAGCCTCGGCCTCCCCCTCGAGCATGTGAGTACCGAACCTCACCTTCTGCTCGTCACTGCACCCCATGGTTCTGAAGATCTTCTCTATTGCCTTCAGCCATTTCTGTGCAGCTACCGGATCCAGAATTCCACCTTCAAACTTTGGTGGCTCGTTGCTCTGGAACTGCGTCAGGTCTCTAAACTGAGCTCCCGCAGCCAGATTCTGGTTGGCCACCACTTGTGCCATAGCCTGCATCGCCGCAGCCAACGCCGCGTCATTTCTCCCAGCCATTCTGCTCAACAAAAATCCAGGTTAACAAAAAACAAGCAACTCTATCCTATAGACAGACTCAACACACTACACTGGCCGGACGGACCGACCTGCTCTGATACCAACTTGTAACACCCCGTTCCCAAAATAAAATAAAATAATAAAATAAAACACATATCAGAGTTTCTCTCCCAAACGGGATGGCACAATACACATCAAAATTTCCACAAATATTTTTCCAAATAATTTAACTGAATTTTTCAATAAAATTGCAGCGGAAAAAGATATGGTCTGCCATAACACAAAATATAATATACATACATCATCCATACCCATCATCATTATCATATATACAATAACGGCCATCTGCCCCAGAATACATAACATCATCACCGATCAACATCAAACATCTCACAAATTATCAGATACGCCACGGGGGCACACATATGAAAAATACACAATAATACTCCCAAAAACGCCCCGGTGTTACGTATCAGAGCAGTCCTACGGAAACACCACAATCCAACTAGCTAAACACCTGGATTGTCTGTACTTCCGAAGAAGCACATACCACAACAGTAACAAAGGGGGTGAGAATTATGATTAAATAATAATAGTAAAATAGTACATGAAATAAAAGGCAGAAATCAATGATAATACTATTTCATATTCATATCATCCGGACTCAAGGTCCCCACCGTCAACCACAACACATAATCACGCAACAATGCACTCACAAACTCTTATCATGCGGTACCGACTCACAATCACGATGGGCACCGGGCCATCAACCCTCCACATAGGAGCACATATCAATAATGGGCAACTGGCCATCAACCCTCCACTCAGGGAGCACACCACACTGATGGGCAACTGGCCATCAACCCTCCACAATGGGAGCACCATAACAATACTGATGGACACTTGGCCATCACCCTCCACAACGGGAGCACATCTCCGATGGACACCTGGCCATCACCCTCCTCACAGGAAGCACACCAACAATACCGATGGTCACCGGGCCATCACCCTCCTCACAGGGAGCACACAACCATATTCACACACATCATACATCTAGCACACCAAGTGCAAACTGATCCTATTGATCCACCCCTCACACAATATATATATATATATATATATATATATATATATATATATATATATATATATATATATATATATATATATATATATATATATATATATATATATATATATATATATATATATGACAAGGATATCAAAAACTTGATGGGCTAGAGACGTGTCTACTTATGCGTCTAGCGGTATCTTACTGCAAGTGCACAGCCTATCGAAGTAATATTTAAGATTATCGATCCACAGGGATTCTATCATTACTTAGTGCTAGATGAACTTCTAGTTTAGCTAAGGCGAATAGTTGTCACGATTGTTGTTGGTTTTCTAAGACTATTGAAGGCGGAATTAAATTCAAGTTTTTAATAAAATAATACTAAAACGGTCGGTATGTAATTATACTAACTTAGGTGGGTCAATCTAACCTAGGCTTATAAAGATGTTCACTTAATCTATTCGGTAGAGATTACTAGTTTGAATACCCTCAACTCACACTCTCGTGGTCTTGAATCAGATCTTATCCCTAAAGCCCTATGCCTGCTCTCGCTAGCCCATAAGTGTTTAGAGGTAATTTTTGGAAACTAAATAATTCTAATTTATCTTAAAGCGCTCTCGCTGTATTTAATTTAAATGCCTAACTTTAGCTATCTGGTTAAAATCTCACACTCTCGTGGTCTTGACCCAACCTAATACCCTTTTCTTACTCTCGTAACGAAAAGGTCGAATTCAATTAAAAAGCATCAGCCAGAATGTTAAGCGATTAATTATTTTAGCCCATGGTTATATTTTACCGGTTAAGCTGGTTATAACTACATACCGCCCTAAGGTATTTAGCTACTCATCGAGGTTAAATCAGACTCAGAGTTAAATATTGACTTACTAATGGCAGAAAAATAAATAGACATTATAAATAAATTAAATTGCAATAATTGAAAAACCTGATTAACAAATATCTGAGTAGACTCCTTCTTCCACAGACCGGAAGGCTTGGAGTAGGCGGAAATAAAAATTAAAACGAATGCTGAAGGCTGGAAACAAATAAAAGTATAACAATTCCCTAATGTTGGAAATTGTTACACGGTTGGTTTGGATACAAATAAAATAAGACAGGAGACAAAATAATGCTGGGAAAATAATTCTGATGGTAAGGTAATTCGGCAGAGCTTCCGCAGGAAATTTGGATAATGAAGTCTGTCCTGAGTTCTCCTGAGCTGGTCCTATTTATAGAGCTTCCAATGGGCTGGTGCCTTGGTCTTTTGCTTCTTGGGCTTTGCTGGAGTGGTTGAGAAAATGTTGGGAAGTGGCAGCAGAAAATGGGAGAAGTCGTCCTCACGTGCTGCCTTGAGGAGAATTACTAGGAGGAGTGGTCTTCAGTGGTGGCTTGACGTAGTCTGAGTCAAAATCAAGTTATATCCTTGTCACGGGCGTGACAAGGTCTTCACGCTCGTTATTTGATGATTTCAAGTGTCACGGTCGTGACTACTTCCTCACGGTCGTGATGGCCCAAAGTAAGGTGTCACGGTCGTGACACCCTTGTAACGACCGTGGCCGTAACAAATTATGCAGACTTTCTGCAGGATTCTGTCTTGCTTCATTTCTTGTGGTTTCTTTCGTTCTTTTCTTCTTAATTCATGATTTGGCCTCACATAACGATGTACTTGCAAAATAGTAAGAAAAACTCGAGAAATCGAGCGTTAAAATGGTGAATGCGCGATAAAACGTCAATGAAATCTAGCGATATAATCGATGCGTTTTCTCGTCATCAAACTTCCCCAAACTTAAACCTTTGCTTGTCCTCAAGCAAATAGTCGGTTGAAAATCGGCGGACAAGATTTTTCGCGCATACTCATAACAAACCGTCCGGTGGATCGTTTTGTCGGATAGTCCGGTACTTTGATAGAACACTACCGATACACTAATGACATAGGCAACAGGCTATGTCGTCGACTTCCCGTCAAGCGAAACAATCGGCAATCACATTACGATTTCACCTAGAGTTTTTCGATCTTATTTCACCCGGTTTCGTTCTAGCGCAGTCACATTAAGCCCTTTGCCTTCGCACGCACGTAGTGGAGTAGCCGGTTAGCGATTTTGATCCCTTTTTTTAGCACGGGGTCTGGTACACGAGTGTGGTAACCCCTTCATGTTTTATCCAATGCGGAGGTTGTGGGGGATCGAGCCGTAGCACGCCCTACCGAGTTCAGAACCAGTACCTCTGAACCAACCCGAAACGGAGTCCTTCTCATATTTCTCGTTTCTTATCTGCGACCGTGTACTTTGGTGCAATCTCTTTTCATTTTGCATTGAGATACGAAGGATCATTATTGATTAGGCATCAAACGCTTATATTCATCGGCTCCCCACGTGGTTTGTGTTCAGACGGTGCTGACTGCTAGTATAAACTACTGGGGGTTACTTTTGAACTGAAACTAAAGGTGCACTCGCAATGGTGATCGGGATGGAATTTCTTAAGCAGGGGGTCGAAGATGTCAAGATTGTATTGGTCTTGTTTAATCGTTCCCGGCTTCGTAATTACGAACCATTCGGTGGTAAGTCGGGTAATGCGAGTAATTTAAGGATTTTTCTAGTATGGCTTAATAATCGGGGAAAGCTCGATATTAAAGAAAATAACGCACAGATTTGCTCATTTCATTGATTTGCTAAAAGGGATACAACAGAATTGAAAGTACACTGAAATGAAAAGTACCTCTCCCACACTATATCAGACATTGTCCTCAATGTTGTGATATAATTGCGGTACAAATACAGTACAAGACTAAAACTGAAAAACAACATAAAAGTAAACTACTGCTGCTGGTGATCGCGGGCTCGGCCTCTGGTGCGAGAGCGGCGTCTGGAGGGAGTCGCATCGGGATCAGAGCCGGTGCCGGAGGTAGCAGTAATGCTGATGCGGAGCGCCTCGAGCTCGCCGAAAAGTTCTCTAAACCGCTCATTAGTGGCCTCCTGGTTGGCAGCAATGGTGCCGAGCAGAGCGTCATACTGTGCCTTCTGCTGACGCTCTAGTGCTGCGTTCATCAGGTTCTGCTGATGAATCGCAAGTAGGACGTCCTCAAGTGTGACGGCGGGAGCCGCCTGCTGTCGGGTGGAAGTCTCGGGGATGCCCTGGACATGCTCAGCTGCATCCATGGCGTCCTGCATCTCGTCCACTGGGGCGTCTGGCTGATCGTCATGTACTGGGGCGTGATCCGCAGCAGCTGGTAAGGCAAAGAGCCAGTTGGCTCGGTTTGCTGGGTCGATGCGTGTGCGGGACGGCAGAGTGATGTGGTGGAAAACGGTGCCATTGACAACAGGGTTGTACCTGCTATCCTCTCGCTGCGCGATCAGGTGGGCGGACCGGCAGTAGCTCATGGTCAGGAAATCGGCGGCGAGGTGCGGCAGATCAGCGAGCGCGTCACCAAGCCCCAGCTGAATGGCGAGGGTGGTGACAATGCCGCCAATGAAGAACGGGGATGAGCCTCGGTGCGCAATGGCCTGGATGTGGTAGAGCATAAAGGGGGCAGCGTTGATTGGCTCGTCATGAAGGGCACAGTATAAAAACAGAAGCTCCTTTGAGTTGAGCTTGTGGTTGCTCTCTCTAGCAAAGATTGTGTTGCAGATGACCCGGTGAAAGTAGCGGATAGCCGGGTTGTGGATGTGTGTGGCGTTGAGGCTCTGGAAGGTGGTCGCACGGGTGTTGGTAAGGTCGTGCCACAGTGTGAATGCTTGTTCACTGAAGTTGTCGGGCACGCGACGGTGGGCTTCGGTGCCGTGCTCGAAACCTAACAGCTCGGCAATCCTGGTTTGTGTGAGGTTGAACTCCCGGCCAAGCAGTCTGAATGTTACGCTGCCGGTAAGCTGACTCTGAGAACCGGGAGGGGTGATGTAGCTGTAAGAGCTGAGGAACTCCAGCGTCAGAAGTTCGAAAGTAGGCTGTGGCTGACGACAGAGGTCCCACAGGCCGACCTTCTGCAGTAGGCTTTGAACGCTGGACAGCATACCGAGTTCTTGCAGACAGTCAGTGGCAATGTACCGGGTGGGTTGCAGACCGCGGTTCTGGAAGCGGACGAAACAGTCTCTCTGGGTTACTCCGGCTTCTCCTTCTCTGAAAATGATGGAATCCATAACATGCAAGAGTGAAGAGTGGGGGTGGAAGGATTTTGTGAGGTTTTTGGGAGAAGAGTGGTAGAATGAGGGAGATTGATGTTCGGGTTAAATACGGGACAGTTGAAATGAATTGGTTGATGGTAATGGTGGATTAATGGGGTAGTGGAGAGGTTATGGCGGTTTTGGAATGAGTGGGTAATGCTTTGGGTAGGTTATGGATGGAGAAGAAGAGTGGACACGATGAGAAACAGTTCTGTTTCTCACGATCTCTGTAATAGAGGTCGTCACGGTCGTGACATAGGCGTGACGGTCGTGACACGCTAAATGAGCACGTCACGATCGTAAGTGGGGCGTGACGACCGTGAGGCTGTGTTGTGCTGAATAATTCCCAGAAAAGCACATTGTCTCACGTTATTTATAAATTAATAATAATTTATTTTATTTTATTTAGTAGAAAAATTAAATAAGCTGCGAAAAATGAAGAAATAATTGAAATAAAAAGTGCATGGCATAAGGAAAAAACTGGAATTACATCAACGCAAATTATGTTATGAAATCGTTGCGAAAGATAAATTTAACTGGAGATGAAAATAAAGATAAAAAATAATGAGGAAAATAATTAATAAACTAAATCACTGATAGCCGGTTCAAAGGCGTTTCTTCAGGTCTTCGATGGCGGAGTCCAGATGATAGAATTGTTCGCAGGCCATGTCAGTCAATCCCACGATGTCCAATCGCATACTCTTAATGTCTTCTCTGAATAGATTAATGTCAGTTTGATAGGCATTGAGAGTGTGCATGATGTTCTGCAAGTTGTTAGCGTACTCTCCGTGATTCGCTCCAGGGGTTTCATGAACTTTGTCAGTTGGGTCAATGTCATGGTATCCAGGAGGTGTCTCGGGGTCAGTTTCAACAGCGGTCATTATGTCATCTGTTATCCTGTGAGACTGAGGTGTTTCAGGAGTGGCTGGATAATCAGGTGGGTTTAACTCATAAAGCCAATTATCCTTATTATGAACACTTACTTTAGCATGATTGGGCAATGTAAACAGGGTGACTACTTTGTTCCGGATCAGGTACTCAAAAGGTGGGCGTCCTAAATTCCTTATGATATGTCTATTGAAGCAGAATTTAAGATTCATCAGGCGTATGGATCCCAGACGGGTGCACCTGTCCAGTTGGTACCTAAGTCTTAAGGCATCAGCAATCATGGTTACAAGACCTCCTACCACTATAGGTAATTCAGGTTCTTCTTGGATGCGGGTGAAGGTTTGCATCATGAAAGGTACACCATTAACACACTGTCCAGTATTAAAACATGACATAATAAATAATTCATCCTTAGAGACTCCGGTAATGTTTTCTTCTTTTCCAAAGAAGGTATGGGCGAGGAATTTGTGGAAGTAACGGAGAGCAGGGTTATGGATCTCATCATTGTTCATGTCATTTGGTTCAGGGTGGTAGTTTCCGGTCAGAGTTCCCCAAAAGAAATCTAGCTCCACATCCATCAATTCTACCTGTGTGGTAGTAAAGGCAAAAGGTCCACTAGGGAATCCTAACAGGTCAGCTAGTTCTTTATGGTTAAAGTCGTATTCTATTCCAAATAGGCGGAAACTAATGAATCCTTTCCTAGAACCAAAACCGCGCTCGGGTAGGTAAAGTAGGGAACTAAGGAACTCAAGGGTGAGCTCACGGTAAGTCGCAAACTTGTGTTGGATCATTGCATTCTCCCATCCGAGTCGGTTGAACAAGTACATGACACTATCATGTATACCTAAGGTTTCCATAGTCCTATCATTTGGGTACAGGGTCAAATCCATTTGCCTCTGTGATAACTCTTCGAACTTTATTCTTTGGTTCCTACCTCTAAATTTGGTTTCCATATAGTTAATAGGTTGGTTAGCCATGGTTAGTGAAAATACGGTGGAAACAATTCAGTGGAAAAGACTTTAGAAAATCTGTAAAAAGTGATTTAGGATAAAAATAAGAAAATGAAATGCTAAAATGTAATGGCTGTAATAGTAATGTAAAATAAAAATAACAAAACAATTTAAACAAATAGTAGTAACGATAATTAAAAATGCTTAAAAAGAAAAGAATAGTTTAAAATAGGTAAATAAGTAAATGGGTTGCCTCCCACTAAGCGCTGTTTTTATCGTCAAAAGCCTGACGTAACGCCGAGGTTTAGACTAATCAGGGGAATTAGCGGACAATTTCAAAAGTTTTAGATCATTTGTATAGTCTCTATTTTCAACTTTATGATAATGTTTTAGGCGCTGTCCGTTTACAATGAATGGTTCATTGTTCCTACCCTTGATTTCTATTGCCCCACTTGGGAATACTTTAGTTATATCAAAGGGTCCTGACCATCTAGACTTTAATTTTCCAGGAAAGAGCCTAAGTCTTGAATTAAAGAGGAGTACAACGTCTCCCACACTGAATTCTTTCTTAGATAGGCGTTTATCATGCCATCGCTTGGTTCTTTCCTTATATAGCTTAGCATTTTCATATGCATCTAACCTTAGTTCTTCTAATTCGTTAATGTCTAGGATTCGCTTTTCTCCTGCAGCATTATAGTTCATATTGAGAGTTTTGATCGCCCAATAAGCTTTGTGTTCTAGTTCTACTGGGAGGTGACAAGATTTTCCATAAACTAGTTTGAAAGGTGTAGTACCTATGGGAGTCTTGTAAGCGGTCCTATAAGCCCATAGAGCTTCATTAAGTTTAGATGACCAATCTTTCCGAGATATGGCGACAGTCTTTTCTAATATTTGTTTAATCTCTCTGTTCGAGACTTCGACCTGTCCACTTGTTTGTGGGTGATATGGTGTAGCCACACGGTGTCTCACTCCATACTTAGATAGTAATTTGTCAAAGATTTTTGAAATGAAGTGCGAGCCACCGTCACTTATGACGAGTCGGGGTACACCAAATCTGGGAAAGATTATGTTTTTGAAAAGCTTGATTACTACTCGTGCATCGTTTGTAGGAGAAGCTATGGCTTCGATCCATTTTGAGACATAGTCAACAGCTACGAGTATGTAATTATTACCGAAAGATGATGGGAATGGTCCCATGAAATCTATTCCCCAGACGTCGAAGATTTCTACTTCCAAAATTCCCTTTTGGGGCATTTCATCTCTTCTTGAAATATTGTCGGTGCGTTGACACCGATCGCAACTTATAACAGCGATGTGGACATCCTTCCATAGATTAGGCCAGTATAAGCCGGCTTGCAAGATTTTTGCACAAGTCTTGGAAGTGCTCGCATGTCCACCATAAGGAGATGAATGACATTGGGCAATGACATCTTCTATTTCTTCTTCGGGAATACATCGGCGAAAGATTCCATCTGGTCCTCTTTTGAACAGGAGTGGTTCATCCCAATAGTAATGTTTCAGATTATGAAAGAATTTCTTTTTCTGCTGATAGGTTAGATCTGGTGGAAGGGCTCCTGCGGCTAGGTAGTTGGCAATGTCAGCGTACCATGGCAGTCCTACAGTTGTCTGTATTATTTCCACGGGTTCTGGTTCATTTATCTCTAACTGCGCTAGGTCGCTTCCTATTTGTGCTATCAGCTGTTCATACGGAAAATCATCGTTAATCGGCACTTGTTCGGGTTTAATACCTTCTATTCTAGATAAATGGTCCGCTACGACGTTTTCAGTACCTTTTTTGTCTTTTATTTCTAGATCAAACTCTTGTAAGAGTAAAATCCATCTTAAGAGTCTTGGCTTAGCATCCTTCTTAGTTAATAGATATCGGATAGCAGCGTGGTCTGTGTAAATGATTATTTTCGCTCCAACTAGGTAAGAGCGGAATTTGTCAAGCGCAAAGACAACTGCTAGCAATTCTTTTTCTGTAGTGGCGTAGTTCATCTAGGCAGAATCCAAGGTTCTACTGGCATAGTAAATCGCATGGAGTTTCTTTTCTTTTCTCTGACCCAGGACGGCGCCTACAGCATAGTCACTCGCATCGCACATGATTTCGAAAGGTAATCTCCAGTCAGGGGGTTGCATGATTGGTGCGGTGATGAGGGCTGTTTTTAGAGTTTCGAATGCTTTAAGACAATCTTCATTGAATATGAACTCAGCGTCTTTCATTAATAAACCAGTAAGAGGTTTAGTAATTTTCGAGAAATCTTTGATGAATCGTCGGTAAAAACCGGCGTGTCCTAAAAAGCTTCGTATTTCTCGAACGATTTTAGGGGGTTGAAGATCTTTTATTACTTCGATCTTAGATTTATCTACTTCAATTCCCTTATCTGATATTACATGACCTAATACTATTCCTTCGTTGACCATAAAATGACATTTCTCCCAGTTAAGCACGAGATTCACTTTTACACATCTCTCTAACACCATTTCTAAGTTCGATAGGCATCCTTCAAAACTTTGCCCGCATACGGAGAAGTCGTCCATGAACACTTCCATGATGTTGTCTATAAAATCTGCGAAGATTGACATCATACATCTTTGAAAGGTTGCGGGAGCGTTGCACAATCCAAAGGGCATTCGCCTATAAGCGAACGTTCCATAAGGACATGTGAATGTAGTCTTCTCTTGATCATCAGGATGGATAGGGATTTGGAAAAATCCTGAGTAACCGTCAAGATAACAGAAGTAAGAATGTTTGGCTAATCGTTCTAACATTTGATCTATGAAAGGTAGTGGGAAATGATCTTTCCGAGTGGCTTTGTTTAGTTTACGATAATCTATGCACACTCTATATCCCGTCACTACTCTTTGCGATATCGATTCGCCTTGAGCGTTTTTCACAACAGTGATACCTCCTTTCTTTGGCACTACATGTATTGGACTAACCCATTCACTATCAGAGATTGGATATATTATCCCGGCATCTAATAATTTCTTGACTTCTTCCTTTACTACAGTGCTAAGGGTTGGGTTAATTCTTCTCTGAGATTCTCTGGAGGTTCTGCAATCTTCTTCTAGCAGAATGCGATGCATGCAAACTGAAGGACATATTCCTTTGAGATCAGATATGTTATATCCTAATGCAGTTGGATATTTCTTCAAGACATCTAAAAGTTTCTTTGTTTCTATGGTTCCTAAACTGGAATTCACTATAACTGGTCTTTTACATTCAACGTCTAAGAATTCGTACCTTAGGTTATTAGGTAAAGTTTTTAATCCTAATGTAGGTTTATCTTTACTTGGCATGGGATCCGGTGTAAGTGCTAAACTTTCGCTTAGACTATCATCCTGATACGGTTTTTGCCAATTATCATCTTCGAGAATTGGAGGGATTTGAATTTTCATTATTTCAGAATAAGTGATCTCTTCCAGTTCCATTTCTCTTACACATTCGTCAATTACGTCCATTAGATAGCAAGTATCCTCTATAGCTGGTGATTGTAAGAATTGCGTTAAAACAAATTCGACTTTCTCTTCACCTACTTCAAAGGTTAGCTTTCCTCTTTTTACGTCTATTATAGCTCCGGCGGTAGCTAAGAATGGTCTTCCTAGTATGATAGGTGTAGTTGAGTCTTCAGAGATGTCCATGATTATAAAATCAGTAGGAATGTAGAATTGTCCTATACGTACTGGGACGTTTTCTAGTATGCCTACAGGATATTTAACAGAGCGATCGGCTAGTTGAACAGACATTTTAGTTGGTCTTAGGTCTCCCATGTCTAGCCTTTTGCAAATCGTTAAGGGCATAACACTGATACTGGCTCCTAAATCGCATAGAGCTTTGTCAATGACGAATTTTCCTATTACACAGGGTATAGAGAAACTTCCTGGATCTTTTAGCTTAGGAGGCATGTTATTTTGAATTATGGCGCTACACTCGGCAGTAAGTGTAACTGTTCCGTTATCCTCTATCTTTTTCTTATTGGATAAGATTTCTTTTAAAAACTTGGCATACGAGGGTATTTGGGTAATTGCTTCTGTAAACGGAATAGTAATATTCAACTGTTTCAGAAGTTCGACAAATTTCTTAAATTGACCCGTCGTCTTGGAACTTATTAGTCTTTGAGGGTACGGAATTGGTGGTTTATAGGGTGGTGGAGGCACATAAGGTTGTTCTTTCTCCACTACCTCTTGACTTTCATCTTCCTTTTCTTCTGGATCATTCACCACTTCAGTCGGTTTATCCGGTTTTTGGTACATGGCTGGATTGTCAAGTCTTGGATCGGTAGGTCCGTCAAGTTCCTTGCCACTTCTTAATATTACGGCGTTGGCATGTCCTTTCGGGTTAGGTTGAGGTTGTCCAGGGAATACTCCAGCTGGTGCAGCAGTAGGCGCTTGTTGTTGAGCTACTTGTGAAATCTGAGTTTCAAGCATCTTGTTATGTGTAGCTAATGCATCTACTTTGCTCACTAATTGTTTAATCTGCTCGCTAGTGTGAATGTTTTGGTTTAAGAAGTCCTTGTTTGTCTGAGATTGGCTAGCTATAAAGCTCTCCATCATCAATTCAAGGTTCGATTTTCTAGGGATAGTAGGAGCAGTCTTTTGATATCCTGGTGATGTAGCTGGTGCTTGACCTGGTGCGTAATAAGCATTGTTATTCTTATAGGAGAAATTCGGATGATTCTTCCAACCTGGGTTGTATGTGTTTGAGTAAGGGTTTCCTTGAGCATAATTCACTTGATCAATGGGAGTTCCTGCCAATAGTTGACAATCAGAGACTTCGTGTCCTGGGACTCCACATAACTCACAGTTAGGTGTTACTGCAGCCACGGTGGCTGCAGGTGTTATGGCCAAGTTGTCGATCTTTTGGCTTAGTTGGTCAAACTTCGCATTGACTTGGTCCATACTACTTACTTCGTACATACCTCCCTTTGTTGGTTTCTCAGTTGCGACTCTCTCGCTTCCCCAAAGGTAATGATTCTGAGCCATACTTTCGATAAGTGCATAGGCATCATTATATTCTTTGTCCATCAACGCACCACCCGCGGCAGCGTCAATTGTCATTCTTGTATTGTACAAGAGTCCATTATAGAAGGTATGGATGACCATCCATTCTACTAATCCATGATGTGGACAAAGCCTAAGTAGATCCTTATAGCGTTCCCAAGCTTCGAATAATGATTCACTTTCTCTTTGCTTAAATCCGTTGATCTGAGCTCTCAGCATAGCTGTCTTGCTAGGTGGAAAATACCTATTCAAGAAAACTCTCTTAAGTTGTTCCCACGTAGTTACTGAGTTCGAAGGCAGAGATTGAAGCCATGCTCTTGCTCTGTCTCGAAGCGAAAAAAGAAATAAACGTAGTCTAATAGCTTCTTGGGTAACTCCATTGGCTTTTACGGTATCTGCATATTGCACAAAGATCGAAAGATGAAGATTCGGGTCCTCGGTAGGATTTCCGGCGAATTGATTTTGTTGCACGGCTGATATCAATGATGGTTTTAGTTCGAAATCATTTCGATTGATAGCCGGTGCTGCAATGCTTGAATGCGGTTCACCTTGCGAAGGATTAGCGTAATACTTGAGTGGATGAGTTTGTTCTTCAGCCATTCCTGCGTTTTCTGATTTTACGACTGGTTCAGGCGGATCTAATTGAAGATCTGGAATGTTGGAATTATTTTCGAAATCGAGTATACGTCTTCTTACGTGTAAGAAGCGTTCCGATTCAGGGATTAGAGGTTGCAAGTCTTCGCTTTTGGAGCGAGTACGTGGCATACACTCGGAGATTAGATTAAATCAAATAGTTGATACCTTAGTCTAGACAATGCTACCTAAGTGCACTAGTAACTAAATTAAGGAATCCCCGGCAACGGCGCCAAAAACTTGATGGGCTAGAGACGTGTCTACTTATGCATCTAGCGGTATCTTACTGCAAGTGCACAGCCTATCGAAGTAATATTTAAGATTATCGATCCACAGGGATTCTATCGTTACTTAGTGCTAGATGAACTTCTAGTTTAGCTAAGGCGAATAGTTGTCACGATTGTTGTTGGTTTTCTAAGACTATTGAAGGCGGAATTAAATTCAAGTTTTTAATAAAATAATACTAAAACGGTCGGTATGTAATTATACTAACTTAGGTGGGTCAATCTAACCTAGGCTTATAAAGATGTTCACTTAATCTATTCGGTAGAGATTACTAGTTTGAATACCCTCAACTCACACTCTCGTGGTCTTGAATCAGATCTTATCCCTAAAGCCCTATGCCTGCTCTCGCTAGCCCATAAGTGTTTAGAGGTAATTTTTGGAAACTAAATAATTCTAATTTATCTTAAAGCGCTCTCGCTGTATTTAATTTAAATGCCTAACTTTATCTATCTGGTTAAAATCTCACACTCTCGTGGTCTTGACCCAACCTAATACCCTTTTCTTACTCTCGTAACGAAAAGGTCGAATTCAATTAAAAAGCATCAGCCAGAATGTTAAGTGATTAATTATTTTAGCCCATGGTTATATTTTACCGGTTAAGCTGGTTATAACTACATACCGCCCTAAGGTATTTAGCTACTCATCGAGGTTAAATCAGACTCAGAGTTAAATATTGACTTACTAATGGCAGAAAAATAAATAGACATTATAAATAAATTAAATTGCAATAATTGAAAAACCTGATTAACAAATATCTGAGTAGACTCCTTCTTCCACAGACCGGAAGGCTTGGAGTAGGCGGAAATAAAAATTAAAACGAATGCTGAAGGCTGGAAACAAATAAAAGTATAACAATTCCCTAATGTTGGAAATTGTTACACGGTTGGTTTGGATACAAATAAAATAAGACAGGAAACAAAATAATGCTGGGAAAATAATTCTGATGGTAAGGTAATTCGGCAGAGCTTCCGCAGGAAATTTGGATAATGAAGTCTGTCCTGAGTTCTCCTTAGCTGGTCCTATTTATAGAGCTTCCAATGGGCTGATGCCTTGGTCTTTTGCTTCTTGGGCTTTGCTGGAGTGGTTGAGAAAATGTTGGGAAGTGGCAGCAGAAAATGGGAGAAGTCGTCCTCACGTGCTGCCTTGAGGAGAATTACTAGGAGGAGTGGTCTTCAGTGGTGGCTTGACGTAGTCTGAGTCAAAATCAAGTTATATCCTTGTCACGGGCGTGACAAGGTCTTCACGCTCGTTATTTGATGATTTCAAGTGTCACGGTCGTGACTACTTCCTCACGGTCGTGATGGCCCAAAGTAAGGTGTCACGGTCGTGACACCCTTGTAACGACCGTGGCCGTAACAAATTATGCAGACTTTCTGCAGGATTCTGTCTTGCTTCATTTCTTGTGGTTTCTTTCGTTCTTTTCTTCTTAATTCATGATTTGGCCTCACATAACGATGTACCTGCAAAATAGTAAGAAAAACTCGAGAAATCGAGCGTTAAAATGGTGAATGCGCGATAAAACGTCAATGAAATCTAGCGATATAATCGATGCGTTTTCTCGTCATCAATATACACGACGCACAAGGCGTACCGATCCCACGAATCCATTCCCATCACAAAATACGTACATAACAAGCACACAACTTATCACATACAATGCACACAAGGCATGTCGGTCCTACTGACCTGAGTACATCACATAACAACACACAAATGCTACGCATAATAAGCGTACCGATCCTCACATTTCACACACCGCACACACACGGTGCACACATCTCACGTACACATCCACACTGGTTCATACATAACGCATAATTCAACGATTATGCCACTTGCGATAAACGCCGGCCAAACAGCCCTACAACCACCAACATATGCTCGTATCAGCTCTCCAACAAGCCTCCCATCGCACATGACCAACGAGGGTCCAAGTCCACAGAGGAACAACACAAAAACAACAGCAAAACACAAAACTGCTGCTGGGCTCACTGGCATGTTCGCCTGGCGAAGGCCCGCAGCGAACATTCGCCTGGCGAAGGCTCGCCCCCATTCGCCCAGCGAAGGCTGACGAACACCTGCAGAATTAGAAAAATTCTGCGCATCAGAATCATCATCCACACCTGATTTCGCCCGATTAAATCGATAACTCACAACTAACAACATACTACAACTGAGCTACGGGTCTATTCCCGATTCTATCCGACTATTCATCAGCTTTTCTCTCAAAACCAACTTCCAGCTCAACTTCGAACTTAACCGAAAATCCCAAAACTCATCCAATCTAACATCCC
Source organism: Lathyrus sativus (assembly GCA_963859935.3). Lineage (NCBI taxonomy): Eukaryota > Viridiplantae > Streptophyta > Magnoliopsida > Fabales > Fabaceae > Lathyrus > Lathyrus sativus. The sequence continues at coordinate 25,511 of CAWUDS030001293.1, read as the reverse complement.
CAACACATGCAACAATTTAAACATCAAACAATACAACAATATCAGTAACAAGAACATGCAATCAACCAATTCATCATCAATATTCCATAATCTCATACATGGGGTTAGGGATTCCCCTTTCTACCAACATTCATGCACACACCAAAATAACCGTTAAATCCCCCCTTACCTCAAATTTGATTCTGAAGTTGATGAAGCACCTAAAATCTTCACGAATCCCGCGTGCTCTTGCCTTGCTTCCCTTGATCGCTTGCTCGCTTGCTTCTTCCTCCCTCTCGTGTTCGTACGAGTTCTCTCCTTTCTCCTTCTCTTTCTATTTTGCAAAAGACCAAGTTACCCTCAATACCCCAAAATCCTTTTTAATCCAATTAACTCATAATAATATTTTCTCATAATACTTTTATTCCAAAAATCCATTTAAATTATAATTTTACTCATAAAATTAATATTAGTAATAAAAATGATAATAATTAATAATAATATCACATTATTATTAAATATAATACTTTTATCACTGTATACCAATATCATGAGTTCTTGATCCTTCAAAATAATCCTCAAGCACATTCTCAAATAAAATAATCCCGAAAACCAAAAATAATTAAAATGGGCGTTACACCTAGCGGCGCTTCGAGTCTCGTGCTGGGGTATAAGTAAGCGAGTCCCCGCTCATTCTTCACATTTCGCCCTTTTGCTCTCAAATTTTCTGCTTTGCTGTCCCGCCGCCGTCTGATTTCTCCGCCATCGCAGCCGCCACGTACTCCGCCGCAGATCATATCGCAGTAAGTTTTCTTTCTACTTTCTTTCTTTTCCTTGTTTGTTTTAGGGCTGTGGTCGGGGCAGTTTGAATTCCCCGAGGAGAAGTGAAGATCTCCGCCGTTGTAGGGGGTTTTCTAGGGTTTTTATCGTGAGCGTCCTGAGGAGAGATGCTAGTTCCGATGAATGTCCCGGGGAAGGACGCTTGTTCCGATGAATGTCCCGGGGAAGGACGCTTGTTCCGATGAATTCCCCGGGGAGAGATTCTTACTCCGATGATCGTCCCGGGGAGCGACGTCTATTCCGATGGACACCCCCGGGGAGAGTTTGTAGGTTAGGTTATGCTGGTCCCCCGGGGAGGTGGTAGGTTTCTGGTAGATCCACCGGGGACGATGCTCGGTGTGTCCTCGTCGCCCTTTCACTTGACTTGCGGTGGAAGGGTGAATTTGATCTTTGTCATCGAATTCACCATTGCCTTCTACTTTTCAGGTGTTAATGGCTACGTTTGTCCTGGGCACAATGGTCGAGGATAATGAACCGGACATCCCACATTTTTACGAGCGTGTCCTTCCGCTCGGGGATTGGGTGGCCTAGGAGCCTTTGTCTACGCCCTCCTGCTTTGCTTCTGACCCGACAGGGGCCTATGCCACCGTGGAGGACCGGCGAGAAGGAGATCCCCAGAACTGGCAGGTCTACCGTCCCCGGCCAGGCCATCGAATCTGCTCGAAATACGGGTAAATGCGCTTCTCGATGTATGATTTCTACTTCAAAGAGGCCAGGCTCAGGCTGCCATTCTCGGACTTCCACCTGGGCCTCTTCGACTGGCTGAGGTTGGCCCCGTCGCAGTTGCATCTAAACGCCCTGGCTTTTATTCGGGCCTTCGAGGTCGTGTGCCGCTATCTCCAGGTCGGCGTCACGCTGCCGTTATTCTTCCGTATCTTCCATCTGCAACGGCAGACGGTGAATGGTCGACATGGCTGGGTGTCGTTTAAGCAACCAGACAGACTTTTCAAAATGTATATGGACTCTTTCCGGGACTTCAAAGGTCGTTTCTTCGTGGTCAGCCCGATCACGCATGAAGGGGTTCGCTCTTTATATTTAGAGGGGGAGCGGATCGTGAGTGGTCGTCGTGAGGCCGTCATGCTGCTGCGGGTGCATGTAGAGTGGTCTCTGGAGCCTTTTTCTCGGGGAACAGGTTGGTACATCGTACGCGCGTTTGACGAAGAGGATATGGCCAGCTATTTGAAGATAGTTTCGTTCGTGCGTAACTTGCCGCCATCGAAGCTGGTGACCCCTGACGACCAGTACATCCTCGACAGCCAGGGGAACGTTCGTGAGACGCCGAAGTTGATTAATACGAAGGCCCTGCTCGAGTGTCCCTCAGAGGCGGATGCCCTTCGCTATCTAGGTGGTGGACGCCTCGCCCTCTCACGGTCCGGTACTCTTTATCTTTTATTAACCAGTTTTCTTTGTTTTGCAGGGAACATGTCTTTCGTCGAGGAGCGGGTGAAAAAGTTGCGTGCCTCAAGGGATGTTGTTCCTCCGAAGACGCGGGTCGCCCAGCTGGTCGGGAAGTCTTCCGTAGATCAGGACGGACGAGGGTCGTCGTCTTCTCCGCCTAGCAGCCAGTCGCCCACTTCGCAAGGGGCCTCGAAGAGGCCCAGAGTCCAGGAGGTGGCAGTTGTGGTTGACTTATCGGCGGATTCTTCTGAGGAGGGTTATGCCATCGCTCCTTGTCACCAGCACCCCAGCTATTATCATGGGGCTAGGTCGCCCAACATTCCTGCTAGGGAGGCGAAGGCGGTCTTAAGCACGGACTGGGCTATGCGGAGGTAGGTCTTGACCGAGGACTTGGCCGCTCTGATGCGGACCTTCACCACAGTGATGGTCCTGAGCGAAGAAAGCTGCTCGGCCGTCGAGCTGTCCAAACTGCAGGGGGACCTCGCTTTCACGCAGTCCCGTCTGAACAAAGCAGTCGAGGACCTGGAGGTGAGCCGGGGGAAGGTGACTCAGCTGACCGAGGAGCTGGAGAAAAATCACGGGGAGGCCGCTCGTGAGCGCAAGAGGGGGAACAACGCCGAGGAGAAGCTGAAGCCAGCTGACGAGGAACTGCGGGCGTTGAAAGCTCGCGTGGAGGAGCTTGAGGGTGATCTTCGTCTTGTCGATGATGAGACTGATGATGATAGGCTTCTGGTTACCCAGGCTGACTTGCTCGCCAGGATACGGGTACTAGAGGGTGATTGTTTGGATGCTTTCGCCGCGGGCTTCAATGGTGCTGTCGCGCAGCCTAGAGTGGTAAACTCTGGCGTCGCCTTCGTCGAGGATGGAATCGGGCCCTTCCACGAGATAATCAATGGTCGGGTGGTCTACCCAAGCGCTGAGGATACTGGCCCCGTCGTCCCTTTCGTCGAGCCTGAAGCGGAGAAAGAGGAAGAAGCATAGATTAGTTCCGGGTCTGCGTACCCGCGTATCATGGCCTGCGTGCCAATACTTTGTATTTTGTTGTTTTCTTTGCTGGGCCTGCGCACCCTTATTGGTGATGTAATATTGACTACTGGGTTGGTGCCCGCTTTTGAGTAATATATTTTTGAGAATTGTCTAAGTGTACGCCTTGTTTTTGCATGTTGTTATGCTCGTTTTATTTCTGCACTTTTATATGCTCGAAATATATGTTTGTATGTTTGAAATGCATGTCTAGCATGCTTTAGGGCCTGTCCGGGGTGGTAGCTCGACGATAATTGTTTCCGGCGGTGTTGGGAACTGGCCGGTTGGCCGGTTTTGTTGCCTGACCGTTTCGGGGGTAGTTCTCCCTGCGGCGTGGACGTCCCATCGCGAGTTGGGTGTCCTGATGGTACTGGTACGGCGACGAGGGATCTCGATCGAGGTGTTCCCCATCGAGCAAAGCCTTCTACCCGCGCATACAAAGTCAGGGCTTGCTTTTTCGTTGGTCTCTAGAAGACGCGAGGAGGTGCGGTGGTACCATGTCGCCCCTCAGTGGTCGTGACGTCTGGGCGTCGCGGGCAGTTGTTAACTGTAGTACCGCTTCAGCTTCTCGGCGTTCCATGGTCGAGCTAGTTGTTCCACGTGTAGGTTTTCGAGGTAGTAGGCCCTGTGCTTCGTCTTGTCGTGGATGTGGTAGGGACATTCCCAGTTCGCGGCTAGTTTACCCTCGTGGGGGCTCCTGTTCTGGTCTTCCCGCGGAGGGGACCTTAGCGGGGCCTCGCGCTCTAGCGCGCCGATCCACGCATTCTGTTGAAACAAAAGTTGGTTCGTCTGGTTGATGGCCGTGAAGAGGGCGGCCACAATCGTGTCCGCTCCGGCCGGGACGGGAACCGGTTGGAACGCTGCTGGGCTCCGGGGTCGGTGTGCAGCTTCCGCGAACGAAGGAGAGGCGGTCCGGTCGTCCCTCTCGTCGGTCTCCAATGGACGAGACGTCTCCGTTTGCTTGCTGCCGTTCGCGGCGGGGGTGAGGATGAAGTCGGGAATGACATCGTCGTGGTGTGGGCTAGCCATGATCGTGGAGTGTTGGTGAAACTTTGGTTTCCTGCTCGGAGTAACGGGGAAGTTTCTGTTCCCACAGACGGCGCCACTGATCTAACCTGATCAGAAGGGGATCACTAGCTGGCCACACTCTGCTGGACTGTTGCCTGTTCACCGGTGATGATGAGGAGGAAAGGGTGTACATGCAAGGCACTCCGATGCCAAAGTAAGTATATGGGCAGAGTGATCACAAGTACAAAAAATGGGGTAAGAAGTGAATTACCTGCCCTCTTGTGGAAGAGGGTATTTATAGAGAGACCCCAACGCTGGGCCAACGGTCACTTGCGTTGGGCTGGATTTCTAGGCCCAACCCAGGTGACTGCTAGGGCTTACGTGGTGTAGCGAAGACCAGGACGTGGTCTTCGCCCTAGTCCAACTGTCCCGTGATCTCCGGAAAGTGAGTTTGACCTGCTCTTTCGGAGGTGGGCAGTTGGCCGGTGACGTGTCCCCGCGGAGAGGAGCACGTGGAGAATGTGTGAAGGACACGTTGTCCTGCCCGACAGGGGAGCAGGTTCTGCCCGCGGAGGGGCAAGTCCTTCCCGCGGAGAGGGCAGTGTTTGGACGAAGGGGGAGTTTCCTGCCCGACGTAGCTGAGACAAGTCCTGCACGGGGGGGGGGGGCATTTCCTGCTCGTCGGGGACCCTGTGGCCCAAGCTGGACTGGGCTTGGCAGAATATTATTAAGCTGGGCCTGGGCTGCCAGGCCGGGGCCCAGGCCAGAACAACAATTTTTCTGCATTTTGAAATTTTTCCATTTTTTAACCTGCATTTTTTTGAACCATATCAGAACAGCAACAACAATTGTATCATAATGAAGAATTGTATTGGATTACATCAAATCCATACATTAGATTAAAAACCAAATATTATATATGTATTACATCAAATGAAAAATGCCACAAAACAACCTACAAACTTTATATAACATCACATAATTGTATCTTATAGTGTTTTGTTTCTTTGTCTCTCGGTGTCTTGTCTCTTGGTGTATTGACTTTAAACACCTACACTTTCAAATAATCATACTTGTTAGTAAATACACTTAGAAATAATGACTTCCATTAATTAAATTATGAATAAAGAATAAAATACTAATTACTTGTTAATTTTACCATATGCCTTCATTATGATCGATACGAATAGCATGCACATCATATCTTTCAACTTCATGATAAGTGGTAGGCACTTTTGTTGTGTAAGAAGGAATAGAAGGAATATCAAAACTTTCATCACTACTAGAAATGTCTTTTTTTCGGAGAACAATTGACCATTTCCTCGATTTGTCCAAAGGGTCGGTCACATAGAAAACTTGTTTTGCTTGTGAAACCATGATGAATGGTTCGGTCATATAATTTGTCTTGCCAAGGTCAACCCAGGTGAATCCGAAGTTATCAATTTTTACACCATTAATATTATTGATAATCCACTTGCGTTTAAATAAATGCACTCTGAAGATAACATAATCAATCTCCCAAATCTCCTCAATGACACCATAGAATGCATTAGACGCCAATATTGGATTCTTATCTTTTGAACTAGATAAATACATGGATTTCGCCTAAACTATAACCCCACTATTTTGCATTTGTACTGTGATCATCTTTTGATTTTGTATAAAAGGTATAATGACATATGAAATATGAAGTCCAAGTTATCACATTAAATTTTGGCATGAACGACAACCATTTAATTATCTCGGATGCACTATGATCTTTTTATATTCTTTTATTAAACCAATCTTGGAATTTATTGTTATACTCGATCAACAAAAACTTGTCACTCATTTGTGGATATTTTTTCTTCAAAAGTCTTTTGTGAGTAGCCACGTAAGGTTGAACTTCATCAAGATTATTCAATATATAGAAATGTGCAAGAATAACTACATCTTGAGCCATTGACTTAACATTGAAACCTTGAATACCTATACCTTCAGTGTCAGCATGACGAGAGTTTAGAATTCCTATAGACTCTGTTTCAGACAAATAGTTTGTACAAAACTCAATAGCTTCTTCTGTGATATACCTTTCAACAATCGAAATTTCTGGTCCGTGATGATTCTTTGTATATCCTTTAAAGATCTCCATGTATCGCTCTATTAGATACATCCACCATAAATAAACTGGACCACAAATTCTAATTTCTCTAACTAGATGAACAAGTAAGTGAATCATACTGTCAAAAAATGATGAAGGAAAATACATCTCCAATTGACACAAGATTATGGCAGCTTCATCTTCTAATTCATCTAGTTTTTTTGAAATCAAGAACTTTATTACATATGGCATTGAAGAACAAACATAATTTGGTGATAGTTACTCTCACATTTTTTTGGTAGGATGCCACAAATAGCCACTGGTAGAAGTTGTTGCATCAAGACATAACAATCATGAGATTTCAAACTAATTAACTTGAGTTCTTTCATTGATACAAGTTTCTTGATATTTGATGAGTAATCTTGAGAAACTTTGATACCATGCACACACTCGCAAAAACTTTTCTTTTTCCTTTTTACATAGAGTGTAACAAGCCGGAGGCAGATAAGTTCTTTTCCCTTTTTTCTGTTGGAGCCAATTATTTTTGTATACTCATCGCCTTCATATCGAGATAAGATTGCTTACTATCTTTAGTCTTGCCTGAAATGTTTAGAAGTGTTCCAATCAAACTATCACACACATTTTTCTCCACATGCATCATATCAAGGCAATGTCTTACCAGAAGATGACATTTTTCCTGATCGTTGTTATGATGCCAAGAAGATATTGTGTCCATTGGGTTTGGAGTACATCAAAATACATGCATGACCTAATGATTGCATATTATACAGTAAAGAGTATGAAAATTTTGATCAATGTCCGAAATGTGGGGTGTTGCGTTACAAGCTAAAGGACAACAAAGGTGATGACAATGGCAATGAAATTGTTAGTAGGAAGAGGCCTCCTACTAAAGTGTTATGGTACTTGCCAATAATTTCAAGATTCAAGAGACTTATTGCTAATGCGGATGATGCAAAGAATATTAGATGACATGCAGATGAAAGAAAATATGATGGAAACATATGCCATGTAGCTGATTCTTTGCAATGGAAGAAAATTGATTCGTTATTTCTGGATTTTGGCACTGAGCCAAGAAACCTTAGGCTTGGGCTTACCACTGATGTACCACATCATCCTGAAGGGCTTTCCATATTCCTAACTATCGATACCTGGGAAATGCTGAAGGATCCATGTTAGAAACAACTCCGTGAAACTTTTATCCGACCACCTATTTTTTGATTTCAGATTAAAAAATTATAGAACCGCAAAAAAATTGTGTAAAACTTGTGCATCCCTTATATAAAAAAAATATTGTGAATGAAATAACAAAATCTAAACCTAAAGCATATTCATTACAATAATACAACTTTAAATCTTAAGCATATGGATAAAGCATATGAATTTTGCAAGAAACAGACCATAAAATCCAACAACAAAACATAAAGCATATTCAGTACAATAATACAACTCTAAATCTTAAGCATATGGAAAAAGCATATGAGCTTAGAAATCAAACAAGAGAGTGAAGATTATCAAGAATTAGGAAGATGAGGAAGATAATGAAGTTTACACAAAACATATCATACTTCGAAGAGACCAAGAATGAAGATAATGAAGATTATCAAGAATGAAGATTCAAATGAATGAAGATTGTGAAGATGAATATTTTGCTATCGCTATCATTGTCGTCTCTGGTTCGCTAGTTCGCTTAGGGCATGCCATGAAGGAAATAATGAATCTGTTTTATTTTAAATTTATCAAGAAAAAATCTCATCACGGTTGATATTTACAACCGCAGTGAAATGTAGATATTATTACAACGGTTATACACTAAAACCATGGTTAAATAATGTTCAATTTTTTATTTATTTCTGAACTTAAGTGACACACGCTTTTTATAATAGGAAAATGGAAAAAAAAATATAGTTTCTAGGATTCGGAGTTTGTAACTATTGCTTTATCACCATGGTTGTTTATATCAACCGTGATTAAATAACTTGTAAAAAAAATATCAGGCGAATCCAGTTTGCAGTTTTACAATGGTGGAATGCATAACCATAGTAGAATTAGTGTTACCGAAGACGTATTTTGCAGTAGTTCATGCCTAATTTTCATTCATAACGAAAAAGTATATTGACCACTTGAATGCGGTTGTAAATTTTGAGGGTGATGATGTACTTGTTGCCTATCATAGACAATATGCATTAAAGACACAATTCCTAATTTTTTTCTTGACACAACCATTTTCATGGACAAAAGTGTGAAATGTTGTATATCTTAAATACTTCATGAACTTGGAGCAAATTCACAAGTACAATTAGGGGAAGCTTATTTGGTTTAGATGTACTTCAAATTAGTTAAAGGTAGCAAATGAAAGACGAGACAAATGACTGGATGCAACTGTCTATTTCAGTTAATTGATTTACATATCATTTACTAATTTCATACTTATTCTACACCCTAATTAATATGTCATCTGAAACATTTTTCAACATGGATCATTAAGCATTTCCCAGGTATCGATGGTTAGGAATATGTTTCTAACTACACTAAAAAGTTACCACATTTGTGCTTCATTAACCCACTAAGGGGAAATTTGGTGAATGAGTTGTACAAAGTTGCCCTTGATACACGACTTAAGAAGGTGATATGATGGTACTTTAAATGATTAGCTCGTGGGTCATAACTTATGTACCTACATTTATTTGAGCGAGTACTACAGGAGTTTGGATATCTGTAGGGTATACCTAGGGACTCCACGCTTGATATTTCTACCATTGTCCTCCACAGAGATGTTGATAAGATATTTGTCGATTACCATAAGCATCAGGTGCAAGAGGATGTACGTAGTGTTCCAGATACTCGTCCATGAAGTATAATATATAGATAAATCTAATGGTTGTATAAAGCGTTTCATCCTTATATCACACCACTATTAGAAAGAGACCCTCATATGCCAACTCATCAGAAGATACTAGAAGATGAACATGCAATGGAGAACCATGTCGTTGATTTATTGCTTATATGTCACGATATTGTTGCTATTGGAAGAGATAACATAAATAGAGGAAAGATTCAAGAAAGCACTTTTGAAAGGGTCACATTGGATGCAATATTATCAGAGACATAACTTGCACCGTAGTATTGGAGTCAAAGAAGGAACATGAGTGTTAAATATATCTAATAATTGTATTTTAATTTGTATTTTGATTTAAATATTTTGAATGAATTGTTTTTTAATTATGTATGGTTTAAGACTAATGTATGACTCATCTCAATGAATCCCACGTATTTTATTGATTTTCCCAAACTACCTGAAATATTGGGCATGGGGTGAGATATAACTCATCTCAGTGAATCCCACGTATTTTATTGGTTTGCTTGTCCATATATGCATATTACTAACACATTAACCTAATACTACACATCCGTATTAGGTGAGGGAACTAAGAGATCAAAACTCTTGAGTTTTCATAATGGGTGATCGCACGATCACCTATTACCACATTTGAAATAATAAGTGTTTAAGAGAATGAAACTCTTATTAAAACTATTCCTATACGTGAGATGTTGGATCGAACTCGAGTATGGTCGAAGGGTAGCTTCTGGTTCGACAAGAATTAAGAATGAGGTCGAAGTCTGTTTGCATGTTGCTGTCGAAGATAATGTGTGCTATAGTCGAAGTTTGTTCTAACATGCATTAGTCAATATTGCTAGGTTGCTAGCATATCGGATTGGGCCTTTCTTGTAAGTCCAGGTGTTTAAGTTATCTTTTACCCTAAGTTAGCTTGTAATGGGTAAATGTTAAAAAGCCAATTAGGTTAGTGTGTTATTTTTCTTATAAATAGGATGCTAGTTCTCAATCCTGGTATAAGGAAAAATAGGAAGATAAAATTCTAATTTCAAGAGAGAAAAGTTATTTGTTATTCTTCCATATTTGTAATCTTGTTCTAAGAGAAAGGAAAGAATAATTGTTTATAACCAATCCTTGTTGTTTTACCTTGTTTTCTTTGTTAAAATATAACCCTTGTGTATTTCTTGATAAGGAAGAAACCATTTATACTTTGCTTAAAGGTATCTGATTCACAACACTATATCCACAATACATAAGCGTATAAGAGAACAAAGCTCTTATTGCTTCCACAACATAAGATCATCTGCTCCTAACTATGCAGTCAATGGATATGCTAGGCAAAGGTTAGTCTCTTTGAACTGAGTGAATTATTAAGCCTTATCCATTCGGGTATAATTTTACGAAGCAACCTACCCCATAGTCTTGGAAATGTACACCTTAAAGACTTACATACCGAATCATACTCCACCCTTTAAAAATAGTTTAATTTTTATAATTTTCACAACAATAAAAGAAAGTATTAATCAAATAAATTTTCTTTAAAAGATAACTAAAAACCCAATTAATATAGTAAAAAATTTTAAAAAATATAAGATTAATATAAAAGTAAAAAATGTCTCAAAAAAATATATTTGAAATCAATATATCAATTATGAATGACCTCAAAATTTAAAGAACACATATTTATATTTACATATTGATCTTACAGAACTAGAAAGAGATCAGCAGACAGCAACATGTTATGAACTCCTGATTCGTCGGTGGTGAAAAAGAGGAGGGGGTGTACGTGCAAGACACTCTGATGTCAAAGTGAGAAAAGGGAGAGTGTGAGCAAGTACAGAAGAAAATGAGCTTAGAATACCTGACCCTCTTATGCAATAGGGTATCTATAATGTGCCTTCATCGTTGGGCTAACGGTTATCTGTACTGTGTTGGATCTTCAGGCCCAATATGGATAATTGTCAGGATTTATGTGGCGTAGGGAAGACCAGCACATGGTCTTCTTCTTGAGTCAACTGCCCTGCAATCTTTGAAAGGTAGGTGGCCTATTCTTTCAGACGAGGGTAGTTGCCAGATGAGGTGTCCCCGCGTGGGTAGGACGTGGAGATCGTGGGGAAGGTGCATGAGCGCTTTCCATATGGGCTGAGGGATTGGGCCGTACTGGGCCCTCCCCAACAAGGTGTTGGGTTGGGCCATGCCCGACGGTGGGTCAGCCTCTAGCCTAGTTCAGAACAGGGCATGCATTATGTCAACCGAGCTCCCCTGGTCAACGAGGATTCGACGAACGTCGAAGTTCACCATTTAGGCTCTGATCAACAGAGGAATGCTGGAATTAGGCGCGCCACCCGATAACTCCTCGAGGTAGAAGGTGATCGGGTTTGAGTTTCCCTTGAACCTGTCGAGGGTGGAGTTCTGCTTTGAGCTTTTGTCGATTAGCTTGTGGAACTTCCTTTTGACTGACCCCACTGAGAGTTTGTTGAACCCTCTGACGGATATGACCATCGCGACGGGGAAACTCTCCCATGGGCTACAAGCGGATAGAGGGGTGTCGGCCTCGAGGGGGAGGTAGAAGTCTTCCAGTTGGGAGATGCACAGAGCAACCTGCAGCCAAATGTCATCGGAGGGTGGTGCCACCTCCTCGGCTTTCTTCGCCTCGCGAGTTTCCTGTTGAGAAGCCTCACTCCTTTGAGTGTATTGCTTTAGGTGCCCTTCCTTGATCAGAATTTTGATGGCATCCTTGAGATGGACGCAATCTTCCATGACGTGTCTGTGGCTCCTGTGGAACCAACAGTACTTGGAATTGTGACGTTGGGCTTGGGGGGCGTTGGATTCGGAAATCGGACCCCATCTCTTTGGGATTTCGAGTCGATGCACTCGGCCAAGATGTGCTCGTGAGGATTGGTGAGTAGCGTGTACTCGATGAAACGTCCTGCTGGTCCCTAGTGTTCTCGGAAGTCGCGGGACCTATCTTCTCTTCTTTTGTCCCCGCCACGTCAGGGAGCAACATACTCTTCGTTCCTGGAGACTTTGGCACACTCCTGGTTCCGTGAGTCACGGGCGCTGTTCGCGGCCTCTTTGTCCTCATATTGGATGTAGACCTGGGCCTTGTGGAGGAGTTCGTCCAGTGCGTTGGGTCTTTCGATACCAACCGTCTTGGAGAAATCGCTATGGAGTCGTAGCCCTCGCTCGATCAGGTATCTCTTCATACCGTCCGTCGTGGATACCTGAACAGCCTCTCGATTGAATCTCTCTATATAGTCTCGGAGAGATTCTTTCTTCCCCTGAATGATAGCCTCTAAGTATGCCTCCGTCTTCGGATGTCCCCGAGAGGCAGTGAAATGCTTGGAGAACTGTCTCTTTAGCTCTTTTCAGGAGGTGATGAATTCAGGTTCGAGGCTATTGTACCACGCCATCGCGCCCTTCCTCAGGTTCGTCAGGAAGAGTCTGCATCTAATGGCTCCCCAAACGTTGGGTAGTCGAGCATTGTATCAATGCTCTCAATATGGTCGTCCGGGTCGGTCGTGCCATCGTAGGTCGCCAAACTCGGTGGTTTCTTCATCCCGATGGGGAGACGAGTCTCCCTGATGGCCCTGGACAGCGGAGTGCGGGGGTCGTCCTCGTCGCTTTTGATGGGTGATTGTGACGGGGAAGGGTCGTACTGAAGGCTCTTGAAGCGGCGGGGAGGGCTCCTCGGTCGACTCTTCGGTTTCCCCATATGCCCGTCATCTTTGCTTCTCTTGGGAGCCGGGGAGTGCCGCTCATTCTAAGGAGGGCCGCGGTCGTGCTTATGGGTTACTACAGGCTGAGACCTTTCTAGTCGTGGGTGACGTCCATGTTATCGCAAAGAGGGGCGTCGAGATTTGTCTTGTTGATGTCTCTGCGAGGGAGAAATGAGACGTGTTTCTCGTCGTCTAGGGGACGGGCTGCAAGAAACTGGGCGCCTATCTCTCCGCGAAGGAAAGCGTGATTGCCGCTCCTTTTCCAGCATCCCGGTCTGTTCATTCTGTTGGAACATTATTAGGTTTGTCTGGTTGATCGCTGCGAACAAGGCCACCATGGTTGGGTCGGCGTTGAGCGGCACATAAATGGATTGGAAAACAACATAATTGTCGAATCTTTGGGCAACATTGTCGACCGCATCGTTGGAGGAGGGAGAGGCAGTGCGCCCATCCTGGGGTCACCCTCCTCGACGGGGACAACCATGTCGAGATCATGGTCGTCGCCGTTGGTGAATGTGGTGAAAGTAGCTTCATTGAGGTTATCGTCAACGCGTGGGATGACGATGATCGATGGAAGTTGAAATATGCTTTGGTTCTTTAGTTTCTAAGGAAGAAAGAACGAGGAAGTAAGAGATTCCCACGGACGGTGCCACTGATCTTATCGGACCAGAAAGAGATCAGTGGCCAACAACGCGTCATGAGCTCCTAGTTCACCGGTGGTGCAAAAGAGGAGGGGGTGTACCTGCAAGACACTCTGATGGCAAAGTGAGAAAAGTGAGAGAGTGAGCAAGTACAGAAGCAAATGAGTTTAGAATACCTGACCCTCTTGTGCAAAAGGGTATTTATAATGTGCCCTCAGTGTTGGGCCAACGGTTATCTGTACTGCGTTGGACCTTCAGGCCCAATACGGATAACTATCAAAATCTACATGGCGTAGAAAAGATTTATTCGTGGTCTTCGTCATATGTCAACTGCTCCGCGGTCTTCAGAAGGTGGGTGACCTGTTCTTTCGAACGCGGGTAGTTACCTGATGACGTGTCTCCGTGTGGAGAGCACGTAGAGATCGTAGGAAAGACACGTGAGCGCTCCCTGTATGAGATGGGAGATTGGGCTATACAGAACCCTCTCCGACAAAAAGTTGAATTAAACCGTGCGCGATGGTGGGACAGCCTCTGACTCAGTCCAGAATACATATCATAAAAAAAACACATATTTACATATCATCTACTAAAAATATCCTCACATCGACATTTTGAGTAGAACCCATTTACGTGTGTCTAACTCTTTCGACATTTTGAGTAGAACCCATTTACATGTGTCTAACTCTTGCCAACTTTTCTTTCATGAAAAAAATGGTAAAAGAAACTACTATATAGTTGTCAATAATTGTTCTAACAACTTTTGCCAAAAAAAAAATATCTAAAAAATAAATAATTTTATGAGTGATGTTAATGTTGTAGTGTGAGGTTGAGTCGGCAATATCAGAACTCACGAGATCAAATATTTCTCACGAAGGCAATGACATGTTACTATCAAACAAAAATCATCTGAAACTAGAACGTAACACGTGCACATCATAGTAATCTAAGTGAAACAAGTGTTTTACATGCAACATTACACGTTACAACGTTCGGCAATGTTTTTATCAAATTTAGGATCATCACAAACACTCCTACTCCAACGCCTTGTTTTCTTGAACCAACAATTTCTTCTCTTCCAACCATTTCATTTTCACTTGTAAGCACTCTTGTCTCTTTTATTTCATCTTCTCTTCTTTTTCTCCTCAAATTTTCATTAATCAATTAACCTTTGATATCAGGAAAAAATGTCCGGTGTATCTCTAGCAACCGCTCCTCAAGAACACACAGCACGATCATCACCAGGTGCAACCACAAATGCAAATGCAAATGCAAGACAGAAAACTCAAGTTTCTTCTTTAGGTGGAATGATGGGTTCATTACGTGTAATAGAGCTTCAACTCGTTGCATTTGTGTTAGTTTTATCAGCAAGTGGTCTTGTTCCGCTTCTTGATCTTGTTTTTCCAGCTCTTGCTTCTGCATACATCTTAGCACTTGCACGTTTCGCATTTCCAACTTCTTCTGCCTCTTTTAAAGACTCACATTCACAACAGGAGATTTTCAAGGGAAGTACTATGTTTAGAATGTATGTTATTGTAGGAACAACCATTGGGTTGTTTCTGCCACTGGCTTATGTTCTTGGTGGATTTGCAAGAGGAGATGAACATGCAGTGCGATCTGCAACACCGCATCTTTTCTTGCTTTCTTTTCAGATACTGACTGAGAATGTTATTAGTGGTTTGTCTTTGTTTTCACCTCCTGTTAGAGCTTTGGTTCCTATGATTTATACTATTAGAAGAATCTTTGTTGATATTGATTGGATCAGTGATGTTTGGCTCAACAAGACTTTGCCTGCAAATGCTCGCATTCAGGTCATTTCTTCACTACTTTCTGTTACTGGTTTTATTTTGGTTTATTGTTTGTGTGTTTATTGTTGGATATTGCAGGACACAGCATGGTATTGGTTTGGGAAGGGACTGGCAGTGGCAAATCTGGCTTATTTCTCAATCAATCTATGTGGTTTCTTGGTACCAAGGTTCCTTCCAAGAGCTTTTGAGAGGTATTTCCAAGAGAGAGGTGAGATTTATGCTAAGACAGCAGAGGACAAGAGATCTGTGTCTTTCAACAAACCACAATTGTCTGAGAAGAAGATAGATTAGTTTTGCAGATTATAGCTGTCTTGGAAGCAATTTTATAATGTTAATCAATGTATATGATATATAAGCTTTGAATTAAAATGTTGTATTTCATTACTTAATATATGGAAGTTAGTCTTTCATTCCATTCGGTTATAAATCGGTTTTTTAATTTTAAACTTTTGTATGTGACAACACTTGTGAAGAAAGTGACTTCCTTGGGGGTGTTGAGTGGTATGGGGGCTGTGGGTGACTAATGGATTGGGCATAGCAGATCAACGAGGAGGAGCAAACACATACATAACTTTAAAGCTTGAGTCATTTCACATTTCACTTGTAAATCGACACATTTTCAAGCAAACGTCGGACATATGACATGTCCGAATTATCAATTATGACAGGAAATCAATACACAATATGAAATTTTTTGATACAAGGAGTCAATGTTGTTGAATTATCATGATGGAAAATCAATACACTAAACAAAAATAAAATTTTGAGGATCAACAATAAATTGACCAAGGCATAAAAATGAGTGAAAAATCACAAGACCAAAGAAATAATTTTATTATAGTTAAATAAGAGGATAAGAGAGTTTTGAAGTGTTACCTATTCTGATGCATCTATCAATTTTAACAAAAGTTAAACTAACTATATGCAGCTTTAGTGTGCAGGTCAGATTTCCTTTTTAAAAGGTAAACACATTTTGAAGGCGAATCTTCTCTCTAAAAATGGCAATTATGTCTGATTTTCTTTTTCTCTCTTACACAATCCTAATTGATTCTATTCACTTAAAATAAGTCAAAATATTTGGATATTTTTTCCCATGAGAAGAGAGTCCAAATACAAAATTTTCCCTTACAATATATGGTTCTTCCTATGTGGAGAAGGATCAAAATATGATTAATTTATTTATCTCATTTGTTTTAATGGAGAAAATCAATTTAGAGTTAAGAGAGATAGAAAGGAAATAAAGATTTAAAAGAAGAAAAAAAAAAAGAGAAACTCATTCTTGTTTTTCTGCAACAGTCTCACTATAAGTTCATAATTTTTGTATATAACTTTTAATCGTTCAAAATTTTAAAACAAAGTCTGAGACAGAAGATATCTTCTTCGTACTGAAGCTGCAGATTTGGATAATTTTTCAGCTTTTTTATTCTTATTTGTAAGCTAGTTTGTTTTGTGATTTGCGGTTGTTAGCACTAATTTGTGAATCACTTTTGTTGCAGAGAGAATCAGATATCAAACTATTGAATTTACTCGAATCACAAATCATAAAGTTCACCACCGAGCTTTGATTTATTTAAAGGAAAGGGTAAATATCGAAGAAAACCTTAAGTGTGTTATGTAACAACACAACTAAGAGATTTAAGGTTCGGGGGTTGGTTATACTTAGGAAAGGTGTTAGCATCCTAAGTATTTGTAGTACTCTACAGGAACCTCTTGTTAGTATTTGTGTTATATTAAAGTTTGCTTACTAAGGAAACTGTGCTAAGGTAAAGATCTAGAGTATATACACTAAGTATACTCGTCAAGACGTTGCATCTCGGCCTATGTATCCTGACTAGGATGGAATTAGAGCAACCGTAGTTCTCGTAACTAGGGATGAGGAACTCTTGATAATGATCAAGGTTTTAAAAAGGAATAAGTATCCATAATCATGGTACTTACATGGAGTTAACAAACTCCCTAAGTCTAAGTTGAAAAATTAACTAAGATTGATTTTAACAAAAGTCAAAGGGGAAAATGAGTACTTATAACAATGATACTCACATAGAGTTTACAAACTCTACACCTGATTCTAAGTTATGAAACCAATTGGTTCTAACAAGACCAAAAATGGAAGGTGAGTACTCATAACAATGATACTCACATAGGGTTAACAAACTCTAACCTAAGGTTAATTAGGTTAAACAGGGGAAGGTGGCTCTAACGAGACTAAGGTAATGACTCTAACAAGGTCATGAGGTAGAGTAGTGTTGCACCCTAAAATTTGCTCAACCTATTTCACCTGGGTTATGTTTCAATTGCATTGTCATTTGCATAATAAGTCATGTACATAGTCTAATCATTTGCATAGCATAGCATAACAAGTCATCTAACAGGGGATCAAGTGCCATTTTTATCAGAAAGAGGCCCATCAAGGGGTTTTATTCAAGTTCAAGATCATCCAAGTAATCAAGAAATGAGTTGAAGCTTTGAAAAGTTTGAAGGTCAACCAATGGATTTCTCTCCCAATCTTGAGGATATGTTGAAGATCATCAATGAGTGTGTGAGCCATGGAAGGTGTACAAAGATCATGGAAGACCTAGAGGGTCATTTTGAAGATGAGACAAATCATTAATACAAGTACCAGAGCTACAGTTGAATGCAGTCAACTATGGTTTCATCTGGGTCAACCCTAGGTCAAATGGTTGATTGGAGGGCATCAAGGCTTAATTGAAGAATGTGGGATTCATGAATTAATATGTGTATACATGTGTGGTGTTGTGACAAGGAGAAATCAAAAGGAATCAAGAAGAAGAGGAGGTGCTAAATTAGGGTTTCAGTGTAAAATCCCCTAATTTAGGCCTAACTTCCAAGCCAGATAAGTCAAAATGCAAGCTTAAAATGAATTCTTGGTCAATATGAAACTTGTAGAGCTTCTCAATAGCTTTAATTTGAGTACTAGAAGTCTTCAAGGAGATTTATAGAACTCAAGTTATGGTTCTTGCAAGTTATGGGTCCCCAGAGGATACTGAAATTTATCTGTGAAAGTCACTTGACTTCCAAGCAACTTTTGCCCATCAAGGAGTTTTCAAATGGATTCTTGGCCAACATAAGAGTTGTAGCTATTGATATTAGCTTTAATTTGAGTACTAGAAGTCCTCAAGAAGATTTGTAGAATTCAAGTTATGGTCTTGGCAATCCAGGGGTATTTTGGGAAAGTTGAATTACAGGTCATTTTTGAGCATAGGTCATAATCTCCATGTTCCACTTCTCAAATGAAAAATTGTTCGACATGGAATGTGCTTAAAATGATGTTTTTAGACCAAATAAGTCATCATGGTGGACTGATCGGCTTATTTCAAAAAAGTCACTTAAAATGGCCTAAAAAAAGGGAATAAGTCAAATAAAGTTTGGTGGAAAAAAAATCAAATTTTGGGTTAGAGGTCACAAACAAGCCATATGACATACCAATTTGATTGTAAAATGCATTTTAAAGACAATGGAATTGCCACAATTTTGAATTGAGGGTTATTTCAAGGACTTGCTTTGTAAATGGGCTACTTGCATCATAAGGCACATATGCAAAACCACACTTCCAAGCAAATCCAAGGCTCCTTTCCATCCATACACCTCCAATATCTCATTTGGAGAGAATTTAAACTCATAACCAAGTGAATTGCAAGCCAAAACATGAGATGGGATGTGCATAGCATAAGAAGAGATTTTCATGACATGAGAAGTTGATTTTCTCCTTGGATCATTCTATAACTTTCTAGGGTCTTCAAATACATTCTATATATACTTGTGAAGAGGTTCAAAGCAAGGGTTGATGATTCATTTGTGCAAAAACCATAGATTGACATTGGAGTTTGGAAGAGAAAAAGTGAGAGATCAAAGTTGGATTCAAGGCATTTTCAAGAGTTATCAAGAATTTAATCTTCTCCAACAAACTTCAACAAAGGTTTTCCGCACTTTTTGGCAAGAAAAAACGAGCTCCAACTACTCCGTTTCGACGCTCCGAAGCCGGTATGTGAAATTCACTTTTTCTATGATTTTAGGACGAATTAGATTAGATTATTCATATGGTTAGGATCTGGAAAATGTATAGATGAAATTAGGATCAAGAAATTAAGGATTAGAGACTTTTTTGGATGAGTATGTTTTCTTGATGATGATATATCTCTTTGATCATGGAGTTTTGATGGAATCCAAGAGCATATTTGGAATCCTTGATTTTTTTCCTTCAAGTTTGACTAAAATTTCGTGCGAAACGGTTAAGAATCGATGGAGTTATGTTGCTCGGAAGTTACCGAAAAATGTCACCGCCAGAACAACTACAGTACCACGCGGGTACTGTTCCCACCCCCACTCGCGAGGCCCACACGGACATTGCTTTGAAATTCTGTTGTTCGCACCCTTGGCCCAATGCACATTAACTTAGTTTAATTCATTTTCGTTCTTTTTTTTCTGTTTTAATAGCTGTTTGGATTAATTGCGTTAAAAATAGTAAAAATGATCGAAAAATTATGATTTTTTTCTGTAGATCTTGATTGTCTTAAGAAACTGTAGGAGTTGAGTTTGCATTTTGAGGATTTTATTTGAATTAGTTACGAATTTTCTTTTGTGCTAATATCCATTGTTATGCATAATTGATATTGCTGTTTGTTTAATTTTGTTCTCTTTGATGCTTTATGCTTTTGAGCTGATTCTTTCGATATGATTTAGAGGACATACATAGGTTTCCCCTGGAATTTTCTTAGAATTTGTAAAATTGATTAGATTCTGTTTTAGGCGTGTAGTTTAGAGCCTTCCCAAATAATGGTTTCCCATGACCAAATTTCATTTAGGAATTGTTTAGATGACCTAGAAATTGATTTAGGTCCTGATTCTGGAATTTTAGAATGTTCAAACATGCATGTTCACATAGGAATTTTATTAGAATTTTACAATTTAATTTGCTATTTTTTTTTGGGTTTTGCAAATGATTGTTGCTTTCGGTGTTCTCTCTTGAGTGCTTTTCCTTGATTGGAGTGTTTGGTGGACTTGGAGCTTGAAGACTTTGGATTCCTTTTTAGAGGAGCTTCTGGACATGATGAATATGCTTTGGCTTGAAGAGTGGGGCTTGGAGTGGAGATTTCTTTCTCTTTTAAGTTTGTTTTAGGAGTTGGTAGAATTAGGCTTTTAGGGAGAGCTTTTGTAGAATTAGTTCATTTCTTCCATCAAACATAGAATGCATTGTTTGCTTCTATTCTGTCCTATGATGCAAAGTCCTCTTAGGGAAGTTCCATCTCTCCTTTGGAGGGAAGTGGGGCATACCCTAGAGAGTAGAACTTTTGAGGATACACTTCCACTTCGATGTTGGTTCTTGTTGAATTCCTTTGGTTTTCAGCAAGTATGCCAACATTGCAACTTGATCTTGATGACAAATCTCTTCTTGGAGTGTGCCTGCTAAAGCTTGGAGATGAAGATTGAAGAAGCTTGAAGATGGAATCTAGCTCAAAGATAAGACCTTTGCTGTCATTTCAACTTTGCTGTTCAGAGCATGTTGTTGCTGTTTGTTGTAAGAGTTTGTTGTTGCTGCTTGGGCTGCCTCCTCTGTATCTTTTGTTTTTCTCTGTATTGTCTGTTGGCTTGTGTTGCTTGCCCTTTAGGCTTGAAGTGAAGTTGATTCACTTTGCCTGTTGCTTTCTTAGGTTCGAGGTTGAGTGGGACTCCCTTGCCTTGCTTGTTTTGCTGCATCTCATGCATACTTACTGTTTATTGTATTTTTGTTGTTTCTTTTCCGTTTATCCCCTAGGATCTCTGATTTGCTCTGTGCAGGAGGGAATTATGACAGACATTAGGTTGAAATCCATGCATGACAACATTAGGTCAGTTTTATTCCCTTTCAAACCCTAGGTCTTTTAAACTTCTTTCTCTTCTATCTCAGAACAATTCAAAACACAGTAATAAGGATAATCAATGTCGTACGCTATGAGCCTTAAGCTATTTGAGAAAGGTTGCTAGAGGGTCACTCTTCAGTAATCTGATTACTTAGTGTGTTACCCTTAGGGTGACATACGACGTAGTCACCCTCAAATCATAGTCTTTAGTGCGTCAGAGATTGCAAACATCATAAAAGACAGTTCTTGCGTAAAAGACTGAAAACAAACATCAAAATGTCATTTTTGTCCGCTTGGACTCTTAATCAGGAAAAACCCTTTCATAAGGAGATAAAGACATTCAGACAAGCTTGTGTGTTCCTTAGCCCGAACTACGTTTGCTCTGATCTTTCATGCTGTATGAAAGTACGTAGGCATAGGATGCGATATCCTAGCGAGCAACCTTCCCTCCTTTCCCCTAGGTAGGCGAACTACGTTGACTCTGATTTCTCGTTCCAGACAGGAATACGTAGGCATAAAGTGCGATACTTTGCCGAATCATTTTATTTTCTTTTAACCCCAGACCTGTAGAATAGATAGAATAACAATCCGTACTAGAAAACAAGCGTGGATCCCGTCGAGTACGACGGATGTGAGGGGTGCTAATACCTTCCCCTTGCGTAACCGACTCCCGAATCCAGGATTTGGTTGCGATGACCATTTCTTTCCCGTCTTTGCGTTAGGTTTACTTCGAGCGTTTCCTTTCCCTCCTTTGGGATAAATAACGCACGGTGGCGACTCTTTTGTTTAGCCGACGCCGATTTTCGCAGTAGCGACAGCTGGCGACTCTGCCGGGGATCGGAATATCCCCTACGCGAGTCAATCCTAGCGCTTGTTTTCCCATCATGGGTGTTGTGTAGATTTACTTTTCTGTCTTTATTTTCTGCCTTTGATTATCAGCCTTATATTATTATTGCTGTTGTGGGAACGGTAATCTGTTGAGAGATAAGCCGGACCTGGGCTTGAGGTTACACATAGACTTAGAAGTAGAGAGTAGTGGTTAGCCTGCTTGCTTAGCTCGCACTAGCTAGCCACGAAATTTACGCTCGGACGAGATTCTCTTTGATGCTTCTTGCCTGGCCCTTAGGGATCGACAAGTTGTCTGACCCGAGGATTGTCGACTCTGGGAACCTATCAATTGGGATTCAACTAAGTGAGGACGCTTCAAGGGATAATGATGCCACACCTTCTGGGTATCGTATCATCGCTCTTGAAATTCTGTGACGTTGAACCCGCATAGGATGCCGTACTTCGTCTGCGAGTTAAGTACATACTTGTGAGGGGTAGGTGGGTCTGTTTGCAGGAAACCTTTGACCTCAGAATACCTGGTTTATCTCTGACAGTGAGATGTGGTTACAAGGTTCATTTGAGTGGTTGGTTTGAGATAAAGATTGGATGGTTCTCAAGGCTTCAGTACAGAGCAGCCCAGTCTATCAGCATTGCACTTGGTCCCTTGTTTGCATATGCATGTGCATTTTCATAATTGCATTTCATTAACATGTATTTATGTTGCAGGTGATCATTCCCCTCTGATTCTAGTGTATCTTCTAGCCAGACATGGAGTCCCTGAAGAAGACAGTTGCTTACCGGTTGCATTCACCAGACGTCAGTTCATTACTGGGTTTAGTTGCTCTGGCAGATGAGAGTGTGAGGGCTGAGTTCAGAGTATCTTATGGGAGATTGCTTAGCTTGTTATACAGACCTTCAGCATTCGAGACAACTGGGGTGTATACTTTATTGCAGTTTTATGAGGTGCAGTTGAGATGTTTCTTATTTCCAGACTATATTCTGGCACCCACTTTGGAGGAGTATTCTGCAATGTTGGGAGTTCCTGTGCTAGACCAGATGCCCTTTGTTCATGTTGATACCGAGCCTGAGTTGGCTACACTCACTGAGATTGTCAGTTTGGACGCTTCTGAGTTTCCGGGAGGCTTGGTTAAGCTGAATGGAGCATATGGCTTTCACTTGTCTGTCCTAGTGGAGAAGGCTACACAGTGTGCGAAGAGTGGATGTTGGGTTGCCTTCAGTGCTATTCTAGCTGTCTGCATCAACAGGATTGTCTTGTTTCCTAATGTACCAGATTTTGTCGACTCAGACGCCTTTCTGATTCTTGCCTCAAAGAATCCAGTTCCTACTCTCTTGGGCGATGTTTATCATTCCATTCACTACAAGAATGAGAAACGTCGTGGCAAGAATGTTTCTTGTTGTCTTCCGCTCTTGTACAGGTGGTTCTAGGGGCACCTTCTGAAGACAGGACCTTTCGTTGATGTTGTTGATACTTTGGATTGGGCTGTCTGCTGAGAATATCACTTGGTTTGATCGAAGTATGCTGGGTACTGACATTATATATAGTTGCAGTGGCTTCCCGAATGTCCCCTTGATTGGACGGAAAGGCTGTATCAACTATAACCCTTCATTGCTGGTACGACAGTTCGGTTATGCTTTGAGGGACGCTCCTATTGAGAAGGAGATACAGGAATCTCTGTATCTCACGGGCTTATCGGACACGGCTGTTTTGATCCGATTGAGACATGCATGGGCTAACATCCATAGGAGGGGGAAGGCTTTGCTCGGTAAGAGCAACAGCAGAGCTTATGATCCTTATTTGGCGTGGATCCGCGAGAGAGCTAGTACTTCCTTGATGCCTTATCCTGCTGTGGAACCCCTGTATCTTCCATTGATTGAGGTACCTCTTGCAGAAGAGAGTGAGAAATATAACAAATTGTTGGCTGAAAATGAGGAACTGAAGAAAGCCAACGAGGAGTTAGAGAAGGAGATCTTTCAGTTACGTTGTGAGAAGAAAGAAGCCACCTTTACTGTGAAGGAACAAATTGAGTTGATTAACAGGTTGGGATCGGAGCTGACAGAAGAGACCAACAAGAAAGAAAAAGTGGGGATAGCCTTGAACGGTGTTAGCAAGGTGCTTACTTCCAAGAAGGAACTTCTAAGTAAAGCTTATGCCCGTCTCAGCAAGTGGGAAGCTTTGTGGAATGCGACACTTGCCAAGCGGAAGGAGCGGGAAGACGAACTGAAGCTGCAGATTGCCACGCTAGAGGCACAAATTAGAGCCCAAGACGTAAAGATTGCTGAAGCGACATCACTTAGGAGCGCTGCGGAGCTCAGAGTAAATGACATTGACGAGAAGCCGAGAGGTTATGAAGAAAAGGCCGGTTCCAAGAGGTACAGATCTGATGAGAGTTATGGCAAAGGAACCTACCAGGACGACGCCAAAAAGCTGAGGTCCACCACCGAGCGACATGCTTTACTGATTCAGGAGCTGATCTCCCGACTAGGGCACTCGAAGACGATGAGTATATTGGAGGACGTCAGAGCCCGCCATCTGGCCTGATTTATCTTTGTCTTGCCTTTGTTATTTGTGCTTGTATTTGGACCATCGCCAGGCTTGTTGGCCGAGGTCTCTTCAGTTGTATTCAGTTGTACTCTTGTACTCAGCCTCTTGGCATTTGTTATATATGAGGATTTTCTGATTCCTTTCTTACTGGATAGGGACTCCATTGTCGTAATGGCTTTCTCTCCGAAACTAGAATCGGGGGGAATATAACCTGTAGCATATTTACATAATTCTATTTGCATTCATATTGCATAACCAGTATTCTTGAATCTGTACCTTATTTCCTGCGTCTGCAGGTTTCCAGGATTGGCGAACAAAGAGTTCACCGCTATTCAACCCGAAATAACTGCAAGAGAATCATGGATCAAGTCCAAGTAGAGATGCAGGAGATTCGCGAGAAGTTGAACCTGTTCATGCAGGCAATGGAGAGTATTGCTAAAGGCTAGGAGAATCTCCAAACATTGGTGCAGCCGCTGCTGACGCGGGCTAATGTGAACGACAACAATGACCACAACTCTGTGCATGTCGAAACTCTTCATGAGGATGGTCCCCCTACTCCTGTGGTTCCTCCTGTGGTGACCCCACCTGTTGTGATTGTAAACAATGACGCTGGCGCTGGCAATGGCAACGCTGGAAATGGAAATGAGACTGTTGTTAACAATGTTGGGTTTGGAGACGCCAATCTGGGCGGTGGCAACTACAATGGCAGTAATGGTTTTGGTAACAACGGATTCGGCTATTATGACCAGGGGTTTGAATACGACAATCAGGGCGGAAAGTTCGGCTTCAACACTCAGGGTTTCGGCTACAACGGTTTCGGTAACGCTAACCAGGGTTATGGTGGAAATGGTGCTGGATTGATTCCTGTCAACACTGGTTTCGGGCATGCCGGGGTTAATCTAGGCTATGGTAATG